>CALYDF020000629.1:0-32688 GCA_944474145.2 Dicrocoelium dendriticum | reverse complement strand
TATCCTTTGGTCGATTTCATCGAGCTGCTTGTGCCTATGATAACCGACACTGGACAGCCGGTTTTGGGAACACTTGTCACTTAAGGCATCTGAGGATAAGTTAATAGCAGTCACGCAGTATGGGGCTTGTCCACTTAAAGGTTTAGTACATGCCGGAATATGTGGAGCCGGGACATAACTTTAAGGATTTTGTCGTAGAAGAAGATCGGTGTTGTTATGTTCCAATGGCAAAGCCCTGAAGCTCGCCATCTGCTGGTCTGTTTCTGTGGTTTATTCAAACGCCCTGGTCTTGTCACGTGAGGTGGAGGACGAGTGCTCTGTTCGCTCTTCGTCCTGCTCGCAGCCTAGAGGTCAATAATCGTATAAGTGAGTATCCACAAGAACACACCTACATGGAGTTCGACAAGCTTATTGATCCACACTGGTTCCTATGGGACAAAGGCTTTGGAATCGGCTTGGAGTGGTTGGATGTCAGCGGGAAGTTTATACGATCTCGACTGCAATGGAAACTATAGACTGAGTCGTGGCTTCGTTAGAAAAAATCCAATGGATGTAATTAAAGTACCACCAGGTAGCGCGGAGTATCCTTGACCGACAGAAGTCTTGCAGCGGAGAAAACCGTTAAAGATAACAGTGTAGCGCGCTTAAATATAAGTACGAAGTGCAAGCACAAACCATCTTCCCTAGAAAATAATGCCATTAAAATATGCCCACTGAAAACGGAGTTAATCCCATTTAGATGAGTGAATTATGAGTGTGCATGGTGAGGAGAAAATAGTTAACTCCGGTGAAAGAAAAAAGTAAATTTATTTTGTAACCACTCGGTGACACGAAAATAGCGTGAATTTGAGCAAGGTGTGTTTAATTGACTTGAATGTACAACGACGCCCGTTTGAGCATGTTATGGTCTAAAGCACGGAAAACATGTTATCATATCGGAAATTTGAAAGAGATAAGGAGAACGTCACTAAGCCATCAAGTGGGAGTAAAACATCTTGGACGGTATATCCAAATTTTCTTAAGGCCTTAAACTAAGGATACCACGAATTATTAATTCGGGCTAAGGCGTTGTATATCGCATCAGATTTTCATTGTATGCAAGTAACATATCCGGAATGAGTCGTAATTTATTTTGTTATAAGAAGCATCCGTCTTAATATCCCTGTAAAATTTATTAATACACCAGGTTAATAAGAGTAACTCTAGTTCTGTTAACCATTTCCAAAATGATGTAACCCAAAAATTCTTCCGTATAAACAAAGTGAAATCTGAGTCTTTATTATTAATATAATATTTTTTTGGTCTCAGATTTCCAAAGCATTAGAATCAGTTCTGTTTTGATAGTTATTAAGCTATCACTAAATCTTTGCTAAGAAAAAATAAATTTTCGGATAAATGCTCTTTGAATTCGAAATGAGTTGGAATATTGGCAGCTCGGGAGGCTTGCTCAGTTGTTGTGGAGTTCTCCGAGCTGGGCAAATTGGTTGCAACTTGCTTGATCCACTATTGGGTTTTCTTCTACCAGCTACTGCTAGTCAACTGCTATCAATCCCGCGCTGAAGAGGCCACCTCGAATGGTGGCGAAACGTTTGCAACCAAGTTGCCCAGCTCAGAGAACTCCACAACAACTTAGCTCTTTGAATTTATGCACTTATATGTGTGAGGCGTACACAACATCTGCATCAACTCGGATGCATGTTACACGCTGTTGCAAGTTATTAATAACATATAATTTACCCTTAAAAGTTCCTTACATTCGTTACGTCGCAAAAGTGATCCGGGAAGCTTAGGTAAGCTGTAACGTCATATTGCTCTTTAAATTAACGTGTTGGGAGCTATAAGCTAGGATTAGAAACATAACGCCATGTAGAAATTGGATATCCCATTGACGTGCCCCAAAATGATTTAATGCATTACGGAAAATTCAATTATATGATTAACGTCTGAGGTAACTAGCTTTAAATACACAGATGGTAATTGTGAAGAAACGCGGAGTCTTGTGTGCTAAATCAACCAGCGCGACATACTGTTTGGTGTCAGTCGACGAAATGGCATCACATAATAACTCATGTTGACTACTGAATATATATTTCAGGATACAATCTTATTTGAATGTGAGATGAAATAAACATTTTCTGGTTGCATATTCTACGATCGGTAAATAAAGGTTGTTTAGTCATCGCAAGGGTCTGATCAGTAAGATAACGTTACCATACGATAAAGGTTCGGAATTTACCAGTGGCAGCACAGAGACGTTTTATGATTCATTCCCTCAGACTGTAAACTTCCTTGTTTCTGGTAACCTCATGTGACCGGAACTGTCGCAACACAATCCGGACAGTCACTTAAGGATTTCTCGTATAAAGAATGCGTCTGGTTACAGCCCTACGCGTTACATCGCAATAATTTCGCTTACTGAACAGACATTTGATGCAAATCGCCCAAATTTTTGCATGGCATATATGACAGTCAAAACGTGTAGTATAACCTTAGTTGTGAAATTATGCAATTTTCTATGTTTAACAAATACAAGTCGCAAACCAAATTTTAATCACTGTCCTTTATATTTTGAACCAGGTGATTTGTACTGACAAATGAAATAACAGCAGGAAAATCTTTGTTGGCTAATGCATATCTCCAGTGAAATTTCGGTTAACTCCCCTGCGCTGTTCTGTGTTACAACAAGTTTTTATTCATTTAAATAGTAACAGTATCCGTGGCAAAAATGTGCAACAATCAAATATTCATGAATTTTCGAACAGCTAAAAATACACCACTTTAATCATTTAAGTAGCTAGAGGACAAGGAACAGCATCTGCCTTGTTAGCTTGCCACAGTGATTTGGCTAAATTTATACTGGTAATTTTATTGTATGAGTATTCTATCCAAAAATAGGTTTGCTGTGAATATCAAACATATTGGCCATGCAATCATTTGGCGTCGACAAATAAATGAGATTACAACGATTTGCATTTCCCGTCTTATTAATTCCCGCACATGCAAAATATAACTCTAAGTGGCTAACTTTATCAATCTGCTCCTAGGTTTTCTCACCTAACTGTAAAAATGCATTTAACAAACGCTACACACGTAATTCTCTAGTTTGTCACTAACATATTTTCGCTTTGCGATTATTTCTTATCTTCGTTTGGTGACCGAAATGTATTGGAAAACAAAATCAGCATCAGTGCTAAGTCACTGACGGTTTCATCAGTTTAAGGATAAACCAAGCAATTCTGACGACACAGTGTTTTTTCCCTTTCATCCCATTCGTACGGTGTGCTTTCTGGTTACAAATGATTTCCTCGCAACGGCAATTTATTCTTAATTAATGAACTCACGATATATGGTGCTATCGGCTCATAAGCAGCGACCACCAAATGTGAACCAATTTTCATCCTTCAATACTCAATTAACCACTTGCGACCCACTGAAATAAGCACCTATAACTTTGGCCATGACACAGTTCTTGCTTTTATATGTATAAGTGTTTATATATGGCTTCCTTCATCAGTAAAATCCAATGTAAGGAAATAAATGTATAAATTAACTTCTGCTCTGAAAGATTATTGGCAGCTGACTGAAATGTAACACAACCAAGTAATCTTCTCTGCCTTCTTTTAACTGATGGTATTCCGAACGACGAAACTGAAGATTAACTAATGGTTTGCTCCAATTTTAAAAGCAGAGCCTATTGAGCATAGCAAATATAGGAAAGTATTCTTTGTTGAATTGCGGTGCGTTTTTGCACAAACAGTAGTTTGCGGAAAGTGTCAAATATATCCGTGGTTACATCTCCGCTCAATTTGTCTTTATACAACAAAATATCTGGCGCTTTAAGCGCCCTTTTATTTCACAATGGAACTATAGGTCTTCAGGAGATGAATTTAATTCTACGGTAATTGCAGAAATCCACCAACAAGAAGAATGAAAAATACAAAGCTAAGTATAAATGTACTCGATTACGATCAGTTCGAATTTATGTGACGTGCTTGAGAATTCTATTGCTGCCAGAATCAAACACACTGAAAAGGTGGTAGAAGCATTCTGAGAACACATTATCAAAGTGAGAAATGTTTGTCAAATATAAACGAATTTTACTTTAACTCTTTGGGAAAACTACACGCAAACCAGGGAAAGTGGAAGATTAAGGAAATGCTGTAGGTGGTCATCTATCAGACATATTCTGAATCATTCTTATCAACTTATATAAAGAATAGACTATAAAACTGTTAAAGCGCAGGGAAATAGGAAATATTTGAAAACGAATAGCAAGTGATCTTTTTGAAACCCGGCAATGGCGTCCTACAGTATATACAAAGGAAGCGAAACCGGACTTTCCTAAGAGATGTGCGAAGGATATTGAAGATTATTTTGGTTACATGTGAAAATATACATGCTTAGACAGCCACGGTCTCTAAGTCAGCCGATGAGAAAAATAGCTATTAAACTTAACATCTTCAGCAGGTACTTAAGGAAGCGGCAAATTTTAGGCAAAACAAAATAGAATCTGCTATTTCCCTTATAATTAGGAATAGTTCACTATGATTCTTTGGCTTTGGTTCCTCATACCACAAGTCTGATCATAGCGCTGTTTAGTGGGTACGGGGTAGTGAGTCCATTATTTGGTGATGTGGCCACACGGCACTTGAGTGAAATGACAGAAAGAATGTCATATTACTAAAGAGTAGGGGAATTTAATTTTAATGTTTTTGTCCTAGGAGCTTACAAGATACAAAGAACAGCCTTGTTCTGAAGAGCACCAGATGTGTTTTGCCATATTGGGCTCGTCAGTGGTGCGCATTCCCTTGGTCTCCTACTGGGAGTCGAACCCATAACCGCTAGAAACGGATGCTAAATAACCAGCTGCTTAAGCCACTAAGCCAGGGGTGCCGACTGCTGAGTTACAATATTTGTAATCTAACTGGGATATGGCAAGACCTATCTTCACTATCTCACTAGACACTACGTCCATAGCATTTGAAACTAGGAGAGGCTAAATTTCAGTAAATGAAAACACGCTAAAGACTTCAACAGAGTATCAAGTAGAAAAGATCCGGACATGCGTTGCAAAATTCTTGGCATATTAATCTATTCACAATTCATACCAAATATATAGACATAGGAAAATGCACTTCGTTCCGGCACATGTATGCTCACCAGACCAAAGTGAAACATGGATTCCTCTGTTATTGTATTATCCTTGCAGAATGGCTTGGTTCCGGTTGGCTTGGCCTTCTTTGGGTTTTATATTTTAACCATATAATATATAATTGCTTGCCCACTTTCTGTAGTCTACCTGTAACTACCTTGGGATAAAAAAGAAAATCCACTGAAAAAGACACCCTATCATCCTCAGTATGAAGTGAGCAAAGTTTTTGCCTGACAATTCCATACAGGTGCACCAAACTGATTCTGATTTCTACCGATTCTACAATATCATCGCATACGGAACATGGTAGCGCCAGAGCTTTGTTACACAGCTTGATCCATATATTCTAACTGCGTTTCATTCACCGTTATTAAAGAGTTACAAATAACAATTGTTTTGATAAAACAGCCCGTTGAGGTCAACCATCAAGTTGCCCTAAAACACGTTACGTAAGTGCTTCTGGATAAGCGATGGAATCGTGAGAAGTCAAGACTCTGCACCAAATATAAGGTTGCGTAATAATTGTGATTGGTTTATGTGTAAATTTTGACCAATTAGACAGAAACAGTTGTATCTATGCGTAGAATGCTGAACTATCTTGGTTCAACCGGTACATTGTTGACAGCATTCGACACAACATAACTGACGACTGCTTTTACCGCGGATAAAGCGTGCTTTGCATTTTCATTCAAGTACTTACGCGAATATATATATATATGTATGTATTTATAAATTACCTACATGATCAACCAACAGCAAAGCGATTACCAATTTTTATTTTCCATATTGTCTGTTTTTGTTCACAGATGCAGTAAAAGTTCGTGCAATATGGTTCGAAAATTTTCCAACCAACGGGTGTTAAATGTCACCATTAAGCCAAAGAAGGAAGCACCTGAGTCTAAGAGAATTTCGTGCTTCAGGTAGTAGTGAGTAAGCAGTGGATCAACATTTATTTTTAAACATAAAGTTCCAAATACTTTGTGGCATTCTATTGCATTATAATTCAGAATCTTGCAAAAGTATCCGGTTAAGTCAGTAACGTAAGCAATGCCTATGTGACAAAATGTCCCCGTAGTGGTTCACTATTAGAAGGAACAAATTTGGTAATGCTAGATAATTCGTCCCATGCAGTCCGTCAATTCGATCTTCGCCGAATTTAATCTTCAGCTTAAACATCAACCAAATTCCATGCAAATTCCTGAGAATACACGTTTTCTGCGCGCAAGGGTAAGCCACATTTTTGAAGCTCAGTTTCATATTATCTATGCTCCAAAACAATTGTTACCTTGTTCTGCCTATGTTGACGGGCTTGTCATAAGCGCTTAAATCTCCCGGTGCATGCTTATGCAGAGCATGCGTGATCCATTGGAGAACCTGCAAGTGATCACTGGACAATGAGCAATGCACCATGAATTTATACAGGTTAAGAAGCGTTGCTTTACAAGTCCCGTTGGATAGTTGGTGAGGATTTCAACATAACAATAATGAAGATAAGGATAGCAAAATAGTTAATGTTTTAAATATGAAAACAAGGACTTATCGTTTGCTTCATTGCAGTCCTGCGGTCTTCATAGATTCACAGCACCCGCAGTTAACAACAAATAATTCTGCGGTATACTCCAGATGTAATATGGAGACGTATTACTAAGTGACAAGGTGTAAGTAGATGAGTGCATCGTCCAACCGTCGTTTAAATACTGTTAGTGTCGGTGCAGAGACGTACGATTCTGGGAGAGCATTCCACGGGTGACAGACACGGATGGAGAAGAAATTTCTGCGGCACTCCAGACGACTGTATTGTTCTGCGAGTTTTAATGAGTGACCCCTCAGGTTTGTATTGCTGCTGAGTTGCAGTAAATGGCGGCACACATGATGTGGGTCTCCAGAATCAAGTATGCCATAATAAGGTCCCCACGTAGTCTGCGATAGCTTCCACTAAACAATCCCAGTCGTTGCAGCCTCTCCTGCTAGGAAAGATTGCGTATTCCAATTGCTTTCTTAGACGCCAGGCGTTGTGGTTGCTCCAGTGCAATAAGGTCGTGCTTCAGCCATGGATGCCAGGCTTGAATTGCATATTCGACATGGGGGCAAACATACGCACTGAGCATTTGTCGAAACATGGCGCTGTTTATTTGTCCAAACGCCCGCCTCAACAGCCCCACGTGTTGGTTCCCAGTCTTCGAGGACTTTTCCGATTGCCTGGAGCAACCCAAGTCGTCTTGAACCATGACACCCAAGTCACTTTCGGTAGTTGATTGTTGTATTATATTCGTCCCGAGTCGGTATGAGTAGCTGCTCTGATGCCGGATGGAAAGCACCTTGCATTTACTGACGTTGAAATGCAATGAGTTTTGGGTCGACCATTGATACACCGTATTTAAAACACTCTGGAGTACAGTCCTAGGCTACCGGAACGCCAGAAGTCATAATAAACTTCCGGCATAATGACCAACGTGTTAGTTTCGAGTCAGTATCTATTTTACCCATGATTCCTACGTGTTTGTTTTGTGTACCATCTCTAACTCTTCCTCAGTAAGTGCAGATAGGTACTGATTGTGCACCAGTTAGGGTTTTCGCTACTCAGAGACAGCTACGCACAAAAGAACCGTATGAGTTGATTTCCTGATCATAGTAATGCGAACAATTCCTGATATGCAATTGACACTCACAATCACCGCAACTTGTCGCAATCTATCACACATCATTAATGTAAAATTAACTACACAAGTGGATCGAAGGTATGACCTTGTTAAAGGAAACAAAGCTACCTTTTCGATTACCTACTATGTTGTACAAATTGAGCTTGGAATGTGAAGTTTAATGTTTTTGAATTTGTGCAGATTTGCTTTGACCTGGAGTAATCTGCTGAGTTGTGAGGCAAAGCACAATACATATTTAGATTTATCTACAGATAGAGCAATTGAAGTATTTTAATTCAAATCCTCTCAAAATTATTTACGTCGGTGTATGCAGAATGGCAGTTTGTCCTTTAGTGGAATAACTTTAAATTTTGTATTATTGGACGCATGTTTTATCTGCGCGGCGTGAGTGACCAATTCATGCAGCTTGTCCTAGGACAGTTGAAAATGTAGGATAACCTGGTAGGGGAAAAAAGTTGCAATGAAAATAAAGCTTTATTAGAAATAACACTAGTAGGGCCCGTGAATTATATATATATTCCTCAACCTCCATCAAAACAAATATAGACGCAAGAGCTTTTCCCAGAACGTTAGTGCGGCATCAAGTCAAAAGCCAAACAACACCCTTGATACAATAAGTGGCAACTCTAATATCTAACGCACCTAGCTTTTAGACAAATTCAGCAAACAAGACAACATCATCAACAGACACAATGAAGATCAAAGGACAAAAGTGTCCAAAAGTGAAAACCAGGGATTTAACTGCCACATTTACAATGATTGCAATCGAAATTGGCAACTCGTTTACCGCTTCTATATACATCCGGCAACACATAAATATCACTAAACACCGTGCCTCCAATGCACCCCAAAAAGGGTGCAATTCTAGACAGATCTGGGTGTTGTCTGCCCAAGTTCTTGAGGCGAAATCACATATATTGAGGGACTGGTGTACCAAAGATAGGAATCTGTGTAACACAGGTAGGACACGATTGAGGTTTGAACATAAGCAACTGTTACAATTTTGTTACAAAATATATTAACTCGCTTGACTCTTTTATCTATTTTACCATTAGACCTGAAGACTACAGCGAATTACAATTCTCGGGTGTACTGATTTGCCGAAGCATTGACACAAAGTATTATCCATGTGCGGACTGGACGAATTCTCACACCGAGTAAATATTTGACCAACACAGGAAACATCATCTGAAATACAAGAAAATTTGTAAGCAAAACCTCTTCACAGGGGTCGAAACACACTGCAGCATGACGGAATTCAGGTAAAATGAGGGAAACAACCTATACCAAATATTGCAAAAAGGCGGATGTAATTATTCTAGCCCGCGGTATGTCGAGTTAAGCTTGATAAATATTAGAAGCGTGATATTCTGCAGGCTATTTAATCAGCAGACGTGTTGATCTAGACCATCTTTATGTCTCAACAAGAATAATGGTCAACGACCCAGACAAAAATCCTACGGGGAGTAATGTCGAAAACCACCACAAATCGATGATGTCAATCGCAGGGTTACGAGTATTAACAGTATGGCGTACAAAGTACTGAGATATATTTCCATGGTCAAGTACCTCACGAAAATTCCAAGATCAGACTGACGGCTCGTACACCTAAAGAATCGACCCCTCACAATCGCTGATGATTCACCTCGCACCGCTCCGCTACATGATAGTACGCTAACGATATCATTTAGAATGGCAGCCGAATATTTCTAGCCAAACCATTGAGCTCAACAAACTCTCAGACCATCAAAACTATGAGATTAGGATAACAAAGGATTCGGTGAAATGTATTGAAACCATTCTGCTAAGAGCATCTCTCCTGCTTGGACATTCCATAGTAAGCATCTCTTCAGATTTGTCATCAAGGAAAAGCCAACGGGATGGAAATGTACATCAAGCTCGGCACGCAAACAGCCGCGAAGAATGTATTCTGGACCGAGGCTGTCGGAAGCATGTGTTTCTCAAGCGGGTTTCAAGAGTTGTGTGCGAGTACATCAGCAAAATACATTTTATTGTTAGTACCATGGTTCGCGACATCCGGTTCCAGATTCGCAAGTCAACGTAGCTCCTACAGGGCAGCCACGGGACAACTGCGCTAAAAGCGGTCCATAGGTGACTTGCGTTGCACCACCCACAGCTCCATCCACTCTCCTCCTCTCAGAGGTAAACTCGAAGGAATAAGACCGGGAGGCATGTGGATGATAGCCAGCTTATATCAACGGAACTGGGCTACACTTTTTACAGGCCAGCACAAGCACGATGTATTTGGGTGATCAAGCGCACACAAGGCGGTGGCGCTCCAAATTGCATGCATGGAAGCACTATACGAGCCTAGCATGTCCAGGAGTACCGTGCAGCTTTTCCCTCCAGGAATGAGCAATTGTCTCCTTGTCAATATTCACATCAAGCGCAACCACACCGGGGATGGCAAACCACATCCAATCATTCGTAACCATAATATCAACTAATGTATATGGAATAAACTATAGATACACGATGACATAACTACGCTAAAGTAGCATACATAATAAAATGGCTGTCAGCAAATCCGCGCTAAGTTCCAGATGTCATAAAATATACTTTTAAGAAAGGTCACATTCGCGAACATGTTTACGGTTTAAACCATCATTGGCTTAACCGACGAGTGGAAGCTTATAGGTGATTATTCGGGTAAACGTAAAAACGCGGGAAAAATGTTTTGGGACACGATAGCAAACCCACCACCTAAAGAAAGAAACTCCGCACGCAAGCATGCGGTTATTATGGTAACCTAGCGAGTTAAACATATACACCACTACTCCTAATAAGAATGAAAGCTGCCTCTTTATAGTAAAACACTCGTCAAAACACAAAACAGTTTCGAATTTACCGCTTAGATGACTTCGGTTTGGAGACGGTATATGTCAAACTAAGTCCCACCAAATTTGCTGCCCGCCAATAAGTAGCACGGGTAGTTTGGCCAATTAAATACGGGGATTTAACAAACTCGAACATACAACAACTTGAACGCAGTTATATTTGTCATTGTGTTGCAAACGCTTACGCGGGTTTCGCTACATATGAATTAGTGCAGAATCGGGAATCAGTCCCAAACTGTGGGGAAATAATTAACTAAAAGCAAATAGCAGCAGACTAGTAGATGGCATGCCGAAATGCAAGTCATAACTTGGCCTTCCCCACTTAACGTTAACATCCACATTAAAAAAGCTTCAAAATCGGTGATCAGCACTATGACCAAATCACAGGCCATCTAGACCCATATGCATCTTAACGATGCAGAGCAGAAACTTGTGTTGCACCGACCGTGCATTTTGCGGCAGGTTTCAGTTAGAAGTATTTGTGTGCTAAGATGCACCTCACGCAGTTCCCAATCGCATGCGCAAAAACAAACCGGATATTGTTTGAAGGATCGGTATGTAATTACTTGTCATCACACAATCTGAAGATGGGCAGCTTGCAATTTAAGTTGAATACCGACCAAATCGGTTATTAGAGCCGTTTATGAAGCAAATGATATTGGATGCAAGACATTCTCAAAATTATATTAATCGACTGGTTTCCTATGTGTAGAGATTACAGGAGTGCTAATGGATCCAGTAAGCCTTGTGCTCCCAAACGGAGATTTACACTAGTTCAGTGAGTCACGGCGGACATCGTATGTCACAATGGTTATTGACAGTCAGAAGGGATTATGCCGAAGCATATTATGGATTGATGTTGCAATAAGGTTGCCCAGATGTCCATACTCGAATGAGTATGAGAAGAAACTCCGATGGTATCAGACAGAATATTTTGACTCAATCGCACCAGGTCTTGCACCGAATTCGTCGGTTCATAAATGCTCCGCGCTTAGTACAATAATTTCTTTTATCGTCCATTAATGTCCGCACGCGAGATGGACTAATGTCTGCTATGAACATTCTGAAGGGTACTACAATCACGATAAAAACTATATTCTCATCTCAGGTGACTTATATCTTCACGATCTCTCAGTTACAACATCCCCTCCTATAGCAGCCCATGCCAGTATGCAAGAATTCATTTCAAGCGTTTATATCGTCATCAATGTAATTTTGCCCACAAGTTAAATATATGCGAAAAGCTATTAAGTCTTGATTTAATCCTCACGAGGGAGAAGTTTTTGATTTTCAGCCAACGATAGAGATATTTCTAGGGCAAAATTATTACTTTATCATAAAGTATGACCAACTTTGTTACACGCCAAATCAACTGGAACTTATTTCATAGTTTCATACAATAAACATTAATGAGTATTGACTTGATGTTTAGGGTAAGCCACTCGGCCTCTTTTGTTTGCAAGTGCATTGCTCTGATCACATCTCTATCACAAACTTGGCACACCTGGCTTGCTGCTGTGTTCACAGACCTGAACAATTTGCTTGTGAGGGAATTATTTTCTTTCAAGTTAAGAAAATCAGTGCGTGAAAATCGACGGTTGACTAAAATAAGTTGACGGTGGCTAATTCTTGCATTAATATAGTCAGCTATTCGACTGTTCCATGTATATGCATTCGGAGTCAACTTACCGGGCTTATTCTGCTCGATAGTCGATTTTGTACGCATCTATGCATTGACAATTGTCTGGCTGCAAAACTGATGCTGTACCGTGGACTTGATGTTTAGACGGATAAGTTTTGTAGTATTAGGATTGTATGTTGGTTTATGTTAAATGTCCAGCTCGACGCACTGGTGGAAAGTGGCGCCATTTCGTGCTTTAGTTTACAAGTTTTCTGAGCGCTTCCGTCTCAACAATTGTTATACTTTATTGATGTATACCCGAGTGTTGCTTGATTTGGTTGTGGAGAACCAAAACTCGTCAGATTCTCTTACATTTTGCGTTCTTACTTGTTTTACCATATTGACAATTTGAACGCGGAGCGATGTCCTTCGAGATACAGGTGTGCTGAGAGTAGCGAAGGTACACAAGATTTTGCGCATATTCCGTTGTATTCCTGTATCATTGATAACAATATTTATTTCCATATTTATTTCATACGAAAATTTATCTTGTGCACAACATTCGCCGTTACTTTGCTACTTGTCTTTCTCTTAATTATATAAACGTACTTTTCAAAGTGGCGACCGCTTTAGCGACGACCTACAAGTGGAGCTGTTTGAGCAGTTTGTTTTCGTGCCAAACGTGTGCGGCATGCATGAGAAATGATCCGCTTCCCTGTTGATGATAATGTTGTTTGGATTTTGGGTTTTTGACTTAAACCTCTACGGATGAAGCATCATATATCCATTAACTGGAGAGACTTTAATAAGTGTTTTCATACCTCACGGTTTGCTCCTTTAGAACACAACTGAGGTTATACTCTAAAAAGAATACATTTATATTTTGTGTGTATTGTAAATTTTGACATTCCTCCAAACGGATGTCTGTAGCTCTCTATCAACTTGTGTTAACAAGAAGGGACTCAATTTCATTACTTTGATTTCACTGTAAAATGTATTTCGTCCATGGCTTCGTCAAGTAGCTAATGTACAGTTGATACTTGACTGTCATAAAAGTATCGTGGACATAGAGCACCGCATTTTCGTATAAATAGTTAGATATTATTCCCCTTACAACTTCTAAATGAAGAGATGATCTGAACCATTGGCGCATCTCCGACTTAATCATAGACTTCCCCGTTGAAGCTAAAGTAAGTTGATTGCCTAAAGTGGTCGATTTTTATAACCTCTCAGCCGTCATGTTGCCGATTTTCACATTGCTGTTTAATAAACGTATTTCCATGACGTATTTGACAGCTGTCAACAGAAAGATGTAAAGAGAACAGTTCAGTTAGAATACATAATAGTTAGAATAAAGCAAATGCGTGAAGAGTATTCGTTTCAATAATTCTCATCGGGCACACAGAGGTATGAAGCAAAGTGGTAAAGCGAATAAAGCTCGTAGAGAGATGCCTGGTTTGGCTGAAGGAATATAGAGAAAGCGAACGACTTAGTAACTTGGTACCTTAATTCTTTTGTAATCTATTTACAGTTTGTAGCGTTTAAACGCCCTGATTTCATAGCAATGCAGAAATATTGATGAGCCGACCTACGCGCGGTTTAGCCTGATGTAAATTAGTTTGTTTTTCTTTTAATAGTATGTGTTCCATGCAGACCTCCCTACGGGATTTATCAAGGCTTATATTTGTCATTATGTCATTGCTATTGGTAAAAATAGTAACAGAAACTCCAGCTTCAGTTCTTCTCCCCTCTGTATGACAGAACTTGCGGTGGGATATATATTCTGCAATTTCGGAAACGCTGTCCCCAGTAAAGTTTGCCAGGAATAATGTTTATTTGTACGTCGATAGAACTGAAAGTGAAAAGGGCTGGTTTCAACATATGAATCACAGCTACTGGCACTGGATGAGAATCCTTTTCGATAATACATAAATATATGTATGCCAACCTAAGAAACTAGCCATAATTACAATGTACATATTTATTCGTTTTTCAAGAAACAAATTATGCCAAACCCTGATTAACCACGGTGTCAAGTCTATACTGCTCAGCCGACAGAAGCACCGCAATTGGATGGATCATGCTTCTTACCGATATAGATATGCAACAAAATGTTGGGAAGCCTGATGCGTTCAAAACTTCGTAGTAGTTATTGTGCTCATATACAATCATCAAACCAACGCTAATCGCAAACATTCGTTTAAGTAAATAGCTACAAAACTACGCGACGGTGTATAAGAGAACTGTAATTTACTCGGGTTTAAAGGTAAACAAATATTTTGCCAAGGTCTAAAGACGCAAAATGATCAATACTTTCTGCATACACAAGGAAGGATAATGTCAAAATTGTCCTGTCTGGAGTCATCAAGAAATATGTCAAGAAATTTGTTGCATAAATTGAATTGTTGCAAATTCTATGATATTTGTGCAATTTTTGTACAAATGTAATCGTACTCAAGGTCAGTATACTTCTTGGTTATGAAATTAAACAAACAAGTAAAAATAAGTGGATTTCTTACAGCGCACGCTTCATTTATTTGCGAAAGGAAGTAAGCTTTTCTTTTAAGGAAAGTTGCATCAACATTTAAACGCTGTTGAAATTAGAATTCTACTAGGCCCTCCGTTGGCGAAATACCTTATAATGCGTTTGCTAAGGAACTTTTGATAATGTCATAATATCGGTGACTATGTACCAACGGTATGTGAATGATCTACGGTTCATCATGGCATCCGGCGAGGACATAAAATGTGCGAAAGTGTGTTACCGCTCAATCTGTGCGAAACCCTCAGTAAAACGCACAGTTCGACTAGGAACGCATGACAGTGGTACACGTCGGTTTCAGCTGTATACAAATTAAATCAGACGATCAATGGTTACTTTGGCCTGAAGTTGGTACGTCCTGATACGGAAGGGTTTTCGCCAATAGGAAACGCGTGAACTTGGTTCGCGTAGATGCCACATTTTCCTCCCAATATTTGGAACCACACGAATAGTTTCGTATTGATAGACGTTTCGTATTTATAGACGGTCGGCCTACTCGGCATGAGTAGTGACATTGCGGAGCCGCCGTTTGATTAACATTCCGCGCGTCTTCCAGCTCATAGCAGCATGATTGTCGGTGTGTCGATGTGACGAACCGGAACGGAGCGGGGCCTGATATGGCCCTTACGCCGAATTACTTCCTTGCAGTCTAGCAGATCCACCTCCGCATGCTGTTTCGCAAATTATTATGCAAACCTGCAGGTTCCCGGTTGGTTTCGATAAGCAATGAGAAATAAACTGTTTTGTTCTTACATATGAGTCGATCGAACGTCATCCGGTCATGTTCCGACTTGGCCTTATTTTCAATGATTCTGATACGTAGTTAATGATCGGGAAACAGCTATATTTTCTATGTACTAACAACATACAACTTCAGTTTAACGTAGCAATATACAGAAGAAAAGAGGTAGTAGTGATGGACTTACTAACAGGACCGCAGTTAGCAGATGTATTCATAATCATATTGGCGAAATACTAACTGAGCAAAATCATCGGTGTTTTACCTTGCTAAAGTCCTTGAGTTTTTGATAGGTATTATGCAACGGGCAGTCTATGCTTCCCAGAGGGGACTTTCTTCCATTTAACTCAGCGCACGACAATGCTAATATGAATCTCGAATCTAACGGAAATGGAACAATGTCCTCCTAGATGTCCAAACTAGCAGAAGATAAGATGAGTCTATGCAATGTTGGCAACACAGCAAAGCCACGTGGAGTGAACATTTTGATATTGTGTCTGTTTAGTTTCAATAAACCATAAGCAAAATCTTAGTAGAGATTGACCAAATAGGCAAGACGGATATGTAGTGAAGACATGCTTCCAGAATGGCTGAATTTCCTACGTGACCTTTAGAGAAAAATGCCTATCCCGAAATGTTAGTGCGGAGAAACATGAAATGCTGATAAGCGAGGGCTAAGACCGATTCGGTCGGAAGAAAGTTGGGTTTATCTTTTGTTGTCATTCAAAGGGGATGTAATAGGGCAGCCAACGTCTACAAGGTATCCGACGACATAAATCTTACCTAGTCCGCTGAAAGCTTACTGCTAAGATTTACTTCCACGCCAATCGTAAGGCTTCAAATCAAGGCGAGACTACCTCGACCAAGTACAACTACTATGTTCATGTCAAGCTGGATATATCGCATGAACCACCACGCTATTTTCTGAAGGAATCCATGCGCACTACACCATTCGCTATGTGGGGGTTGAACGAAAACAGTGACGAATGCCGTGTTGGTGCATTTGGTTCATTGTAACCACCAATTCGATACCTACCAATGTTTGCTGTTCATTTACCTGGTGCCTGGATGCCACATACGAGTGGTAAGATGCCACTTGCTGGCACATGCGAACCGATCGTCATCCGCCTCCAAATCACCGAATGATGTGCAAAAGTCGTTTCGCCCTAATTTGCTCTCCACCCTGGCCCCATTCCTCAGTGACCTCTATTGAAGAACATGCACTGAGATACAATTTACCACAGTAAAAATACCACCTAAACCTGTTATTTAGATGACTTAGACCCTTGAACTTCACGAGCATCTTATGTTTACGTTTCTTTTATTCGTATCGGTAGTAGTGTACTGTTCATATGATACCCATTGGAATAGAGATTCTCAGCCTGTAATTTTTACTGTAATATCCTATGAGACTTTGTAGCCGTTACCTGCTTACTCCTTATCAAGGATCTGTCCAATGCAATTGCGGGTACCTTATTATTACTTTGTATAGAATTGCGAGGTAAGCGTAAGCAAAACAACATTATTTACGTTTCAATTAGGTGTTGTGGGAAAAGGAAGGCAGCGTACATCACGCAAGAATGATATTTATGTTATGAGCTGCACGGAACACCAAATATCAAATTTTATGGCAAGCTTTAAAAGGAATCAAGTTTGCTCAGCTTGGATAATAACAGAGCAAATTGGTATGGAATTAGTGTAACCTGCTGACAGTTAATGGCGTATTGTTATTTATGTAAACGATAACAGCCTGTCAAATACCAGCGTCATAAACACGAGTTCTTTTAACCATATATGTGACTTTTTTGCAAGCGATTATCTCGTCCCCATCCAAAAGCGTCCATTGCACTCTCATCTCTCCCTGAAAAGTAGATAAAAATAATAGCATATTTGAAGTAGCTGATCCAAAGCATATTCCCCTGAAGCTCAAGTTTCACTTTCCTTCCGCACATTTTTTCGATCCAAGTGGATACAAGGTTATAATGTATATAGTCTATAATGCATACATGGAAACATTATTTATATCTTACACAGTTTCATTGCAGATGGCAAATTATAAACTATTTTGAAATAATTGCCAACTTCGTTGTCAAAACATTTACACGTATTAGTAGGACGCTCTTGTAAATCGTAGATGTTGTGGAATTCGGAGCCAATTCTGCTTACCCGAATTGTATTTCTTTAAATATTGGACAACTGATTAATCTGTGTCATTTCTCTAGAAATAAAAGGGACTTACCATAAGATAGGAAGGTAAAACTGGGATAGTTATTTGTATTATATAATATTCCCCAGTACGCAACAGAGAAAATTCTTCACCCCGGCTAAATGTACGCACGTTTTTGGAGTCAAATATAAGGAATGGATATTCCGAGAACTCGTACCAGCCTAGGATTTCCACGCTGGCATTTCGCAACAAAGTGTCTAAAATTTATAAAAGACTGTATGATTAGATTTAAAATCTGTGTGAAACCTTGGATCAAGCGGAATCTAACGACGGAATTTGGATCTACAACAGTCACTTGAGCATTATATTTCGGTAGTTAACAGGAATACTGATCTGTCCTTCTGAATTTATTCATACTAAATGGTTTTAATCTGGCATCTGCCGATATTTTTACTACCTTAAATCTAATGTTCTGGCAGCAAAGTTATCCGTCTCGCATTATTATGTTATATTCGAGCGTTTTTCTGGTGCCTTTGTAACACACAAAGAAAAGTAATTCAGGATTTATTCTCTAGAATTTTAGAGTTTAAGCTTTAATCTAAAGAATGATTTTGTACATTACTACTGCACAAATACACTCACCTTGAAGGATGTGTATTTCCAGTTGTGTAAAATGTCCTTGGTATATAGGACAGACGACTTTGGTACATCCATCCGTAGCAAAAAGTTGTATTTTTGTTGGAACTAATAAAACACATATTGCATTTGGTGTGAAACAAAAACACCCGCAACGCTATCTAACAAATCTAAAATGTTATAATGAAAATTGTATTATGAAAGCAATATATAAGCCTATATGGTCACTTGAAAATAGCAACAGTACAGTTTCTACGAAATTTTTAAGCGTCTTTTGTTAAAGTTAGCATGTTTATATTCAACTGGTTGAATATCGTTCCAACAATCAAGATTAATCTCATAGAGACATTGGATTTTTAACGAAGATGCAAGAAATAATAGTACAATTATTCAATGTAATTTCCATCCATAACAACAGCTAAGTACACAATTTATACGGAATGTGAGAATATTGCTAACTTTCATTCTGAACAAAATAATGTATGCTACGTTAGTAAGGTCTATATTTTCCCTATTACTATTATGATCCTATTAATCTGTAACCCTCCACGTTCAGGTTTTGGCGAATTTCCCCTATTGCTATTTACGTTACTGAATGACTAAAATATGTTTGTTACATGTTAGCTGAGAGCATATTTCGAATGCCATTGTTGTTGATGATTTAATACCCGTGGCAGAAATCTATTGGATACACTTACCACAAGCAAAGAGTCTGGAAGTGGAGATTAATTGCATTATTGTAAGGAGCACATTCACGATTATGATGATGTTACGCTTGGTTGACATTTTCATTCAAACAACTGAACTCGATATCCCAACGTACGCGAAAGAGTTGCTATATATAACACCAGGAGTTTGCCTCTGAAAATTTACATATGCACAAAACGGTAAAATCGTTCGTCTATTATTTGGCGTTCGAAGCTTCTTAACTAACTGCTAGCGTATTTACCCCCTTTCGAGTGTAAAGGAGCAAAGTGCGATTATTAGCTAAACACAAATTACATGTGCATATTTGATAAGCATGTTAGCTTACTTTTCTAAAATTTTGAAAATATCAAGATCACCAATACAGACCCATACGTGGCAATAGCTGCTTCGTGGTTGGGATTATGCTAAATGCTTGTGTCTGAAAGATAGCTAATTGTCGTTTAGCTAATAGTTGCTAATTTATTCGTTATGCAACACTCCAAAGCACTCCTGAGCACTGCTGCGTTACTATCGCTTCAATACGTAACCAGGTGTTGGTTGCAACATTAGCTATACGCATGGCCAGCTTGGGAGTTTATGTGAGAAACTCGTGGGTTTCAACTGTTGCACTTAACAATAGGCTGCATGAACGCTAGATTGCACCCCCATAATATTGTGTCCAATGAACCTAGTGATTCCGTCCATTTGGTTTCTCATATTATGGTCATCGGAATCATTGAATTGTTGCTTGTTAATAGCAAGCATATTTCCTATACCTTTTGATCCATGCTATTTAACTAACTAAGTATACCCACACGTTGTAGCTTAGTTCATATAGTAATTTCCCATTTTAAGACGGTCAGGATTTATGTAAAAGCATTGCGCAATATTTTACTTTTTGCGTAGGATAAAACGGGAAAAATAGTCCAAATAATTCAGCATTTTATCTGCTTTTAACCAAGGAGTGCATTTTGTAGATGTTTAACAAGAAAACATTCATCGGCTATTAAACGCCTATGATCCCCTATGATCCGAGATAATTTTAAGATTAAATGGTTCTTTAACTATTGAGAATAAAATATGTTGGGAATATGTTGGCAGTGAGAACTTTAAGTATGAATCTATTGATTCTGATAGCAATGTCATTCCAACTAGCTGAGATTTGAGAGAGAAAACACATATACAACGACTTTGTCAAAAGTTGGTGGAGATTAATTTCCTTCCAGTTTCGAACAAGAAGTTAAATATTTTAATGTTCAAAATTATAACGGTGAACACGTTTCTTACAAAGAGAATAAATGGGGTTGGTGACAAGGATGGATCTACAGTATTGCCCCAGCTGATTAGTTGTTACGTAACACAAGTCAGTACTAGTTAGAGGTTATTTGTTTTAGACTATCGATTCGTTGTGGTATGGATTCCATGTTCCTGTGTGTTCTGTGCTGCTGTAGAGGTATTTTTGGAAATTTCATGTCTTCCCAGCCTATATCAGCTTCCTTGCGAACATAACTCCGGCCACAAAATGATACTTTCACTTTACTGATATCACCTGGTGAACACTAGGGTAACCTGATATTTACGATGCCCAACTGCAGAACAACACGTGGTTGACACTAAGGCCATAATTACTGAGGCTGTTAAGCCTATTCAATTTACTCTAACTGTGACATATTTCATTTGGTTGACTGAAGTTCATGATTACCGAAGTCAAATGAGGTTGGTGAATGCTTCAGGCATATTGCCTGGGAAAATACGTAGGGAAATATAACACGAATTGCGATTTTCGAGGATTCGAAGATATTTGAATGTATGCGACATGGAAGCAAATGTTGGTAGCCCAGGTTGTTCAGTTGATTGGCTGATTGTTCGCTGAGCTCGGCAGGTTGACTGCAAACGTATCGTCACCACTCGAGGTGACATCGTCAGTGCGAGTGTATTTAGCAGTGTGGCGCGTACGAAGCGTCGGTGAGTGTGAGTGATCGATCTCCTAGCCGCTAGTCTGAGTTTGGATTGTTCGACGAGCACATGACCATAGAAATCGATCTCTGATTCTCACTTCGTAGTGTACGCGCGTGGGACTCTTCGCTTGTCGTCGTTTAATGCAGTGGTCTAGCGCTCTTTTCCGTCAGATTTTTTCTATTAATTCGGTGATCTTTCATTCGCAGTGCCGTATATATAGCATCTATTGCAACGTGTCGGTTTATTGAACTGTCGGTAGCATACCATGCTTCCAAAAATTCTCTAGCTTGCCTCGAATTTCCACGGGCTAGGATCTTAACGTACTCTAGATCGAAGTAGTGGACTTCTTGGTCTTCCTGCATGGAAACTAATGAATGCGGGTCGTGTCTCCGTATGGCCATTCTGTGTTCGTTGATCCGTGTTGATAGTTTCCTTCCAGTTTGCCCGATGTAGTGTTTGTCACACTCTTTGCTTTTAATTTTGTAGATAACATCATTCTGACTGCCTTGTTTAACTTTGTCCTTCGGTCTAGAAAGCAATCTTCGCAGATTACCCGTTGGTTTGTGGGCTAACAAGATTCTATGTGGTCGTAGCAATCTTGACGTTAGTTCAGGTACATTCTTGATGTAAGGAAGCGCTACCCGTTTATCAAAGTTTTCCTGCTGTTGTTGCCGCACCCTCTTCTTTAGGCTTCTTCTGATGAAGTTTCTTGGATACCCGTTGTTTCGCAATACCCGGAATAGGTGGTTCTCTTCCTTCTTCCTTAATTCTGTCGTGCTGCAGTGTGTTTCAGCCCTATTTCAAAGGCTTTGAATGCAGCTTTTCTTGTGGTTCAGTGCACGGTTGCTGTGGTAGTTTAATATTTGGTCTGTGTGGGTCTTCTTTCGATATACACATATCTGAAGTGTTCCGTCAGTGGTTCTTAGGACCAGCACATCTAAGAATGGTAACTGGTTATCTTTTTCGTGTTCAATTGTAAACTTGATATACTGGAATGTGTTGTTGATTAACTCATTGGTATTCTACATGGAATCCCGTTTGATGACGACAAACTATAACATTCAACTCCCCTACTACTCTTCTGTAATCAGTACGCAGACCAAACTGCTTATAATGCCATAAGATAATTGGCGGCTTAAGTTTGGTAAGCTCGTCGCTTGGTGAGGGGGCTACCCTGTCCTCTGCACGGTAGTAACGTGTAAGTCAGTGGATAGTAAGCGGTGCTAAATCACATCTAGTAACTTATTCACGATGGTCGTTGCCGTCCCCCGTAGCTCAGTTGTCTCAACCACGGACTGGCAACAGTCGAGTTGCGGGTTCGAGCCCTACCAAGGGTCCGATGGAATGCGCACTGCTGATGATTCCCGAAAGGATGAAACGCGCGTACAGTGCATTTCTGGGCATGTGGCGGCTGTCTGAGTGAGTCTAGATGAGTGAGTATAGACGTGACGAATTTCTACCTATGACATTTTACTCCCCCTACTGCTCTTCTGTAATCTTTAATATTTTGTAGGTAAAACGATGAAGTTTCGTCTTAGAAACGTCGTATATAAGCCTGGAAACTCACATTTGGTTAATGATATTGCGCATTCGTTTTGTATGCTTTAGGGAAATTGAGCTTTTATGTAGGATGTACTCCATATGCAATAAAGGAAGATTTGTAAAGCATGAGCCCAAATTCGGCGTTATAAGATTAGACAGGTGCTTTCGGGCATCCAGCGCCGCAAAAAGAATTTCTTAATTTCTTCAGGTTTGCAGTGCATTTTCCTATTGGTGTCCGATCGACGCAGAGACTGTAAGATGGATTCAAATACGATACCTGTATTAAGCTCAGGTTGACAGCACTAAAGTATACAAATATTATGGAGCAAATTATCTTCGTCGAGCGACATACATTTTTGAACATCCAATCTAAACACATTAATTCTGTACCGCACTGTACATTTAGGCTCGATGTTATAGGAGCACTCCACATCCTCTGCAAACTTGATCGTTTCGTATGAAAGTCATGGTGGATAGAACAACCTCAGCATCGGTGATCGCCATGTTCAGCCATGTTTAGGTGAAAACAACTTGCTCCCAAGGCATGGAGACCTGACGAATACGAATTTCGGTTAGTTTGCTTCGAAGGCCTTGCGCATTGATATACAAGCTGATGTGGGCGTCGGTGGTAAGAAGCGCATTTGTGGATGCTGGTTTTCGGTAAGGTCCTCTGCCTACCCTTGGGGCGTCGGCTGCCGTCTCTTTTTTCGTAGAACTGATGAGACAGGCATTAGAGCCTGTATATAGAGTTTCCAGCGCTTGCAATAGGGTGGCCCTCTTTTCATTCTTCAGCTGCCGGTGAATTTTGTTATGTTCTCCGTTCTGAGATACACGATGACGGCATTGTATTGGTATGTGGCCTGCACAGTGTCACATTTTCCATCTGTGGCCCGGTGCCAATCGCCTTCATACGTAGATCGGATAGCAGAATTTTAATTGTTTTGCGCCACATTTTGATCACATCTTCCATAATTTCGGAGTGCTATGTTACTTTCATCACTCGGGGACCACACCATTTGTAGTTCGGTGATAGCGGTAATCTTGATGTCGAATTAGCGATAACCTTTTTGAGTGAGAGCACTTCACGAGTAAAGCGCCATTCATCCCAGTCATGCGCTCTGGCCTCCAGTGTGTTTAATGTTTGTAGCTCGGAGACACCGTGATCGAGGCTAGAGTTTGGGTAATGTGGTTTACGGAAGTCAATCGGATTCCGTTTACGTTTCCGGCGTAAGCTCCGTGGAACATCTGAAACAACTCCGACAGTGCACGTGGTGGTACGGAGGCTAGTGGCTGAGAAGAGAACTGCCTCTGCAACCTTAACTGACTGAAGTGTTACCTGAGGTAACCGCGGTTCACCGTCGTGTATGGTGTTTGAGTGACGGACGAGGCGCGTCATATTGACTTACTTTAATTTGCTCTGCTGCGGCTAGCTCCTGCTACAGGATGAGCCGGCTTCATTAATATCGCGGATTGCAGCTGCTCAAGCGCTGCGGTCAGCGGCAAGCTCCACACAGATATTGATCCAGTGATTCCTCCGGCGACCAGCACCGTGCGCAACATGGAGTCCTAGAAGATCGACATCTGATTTCACTACAGCGAGCCAAAATTGCAGTTGTTCACAACGGTGAGAACACCAACGCTATCAATTTGAGAGTGAATACCACGGCCCCAGTAAAGTCATTGTCTGGTCTGCGGAGGACGTGAAGGAGCCACTGTAGTCTGCGACGTTGGATGACGGTTGTAAGCTTCAAAAGACCATAACGGCGCTTACCGATTTCGTCATATACGACTGTCTCATGCCACTGCGTTTTCAAGCTAAGCCTTAGACACCATTGGTTGAAGACTTCTAGCTTTCGGGTGTCTTCGGATCGTAGCGGCCATCTTTCGCAACCATTGAGTAAAATGGCACGAATGGTTACTAACAATACTTGTACCTTCTTTCTCAGGCTTCTTTAAATCTTCGCCGCAATGTGTTTCTCAGTTGTAAGAAGGCTGTTCTAGCGCTGTCAATACCATTCCTGATTATAGATTATGCATGGCTTTTGGGTAGTATAGTAGATCCAAGAAATTTAATTCAGGAGCAGATTAGATGAGTTGTCCATGTAAGGATAGCGACCGGCGGACTAGTTGACTAACGATGTGAAGTATTTCGTCTTGCATATGTTAATTTTTAGGCCGACCATAGAGGTTGATGGTCGACCTGATTAAGCAGTGACAGTAGTGATATAACAGCCTCCGCCATGATAAGGATAGCATCAGCAAATTCTAGATCAGACAGCCAGAAGACAGTGCTGACTTGAACACCATGATAGCGCTCAAGAGCTTGGTGCATAACCCAGTCAAATACGAAGATGAACAGCACTAGAGAAAGTGAGCAATCCTGACGGACTCCAGTCTTGATGTTTAATTTCTTAATTTCTTGTCCATAGAACAGAATCCGGGCCTTTGTTTAACGACAGTTTGATCTCTACTCAATATCTTGGAACATATTTGGAACCGATCGGGAAGTCATCATTTCAGAAAACGGTTAATGTATTTATGGTGATGGACGACGTTTCGCTTTTGACACAAAAGCTTCATCAGGCGAAGTGAATTATCTTAACAGTGGCATTTTATAGCGATTATGGCTAAACTACATACAGAAACGAATCAATTTGCAGTTCATCAATGAATGATTACAGCGGTCAAAGGTCAATATGTTCGTGGGTACACTGTAGTTTGTTTCAGTCAGGGTCAAGTGGGGAAAAGAAACTGCCAGTCCGCGGATAGTTACATGAGTGGTTAGCAATCTTAACTGAACCGTTGCAAGGAACTTGGACATTGATAGAACTTGGCTTTAGTACTTCCTAATTTGGTGGAGGGTAAGTTGATAGTTCATTCCGATTTGGGATCCATCCACGGATGCTTATCAAGCTGGCCGGAGTAAGACTGGACGCCAGGCACTAGACCGCCCTACTCCGTCTATTCTATTCACGCAGTTGTTAGCCATGGCTATTTCTATAACTTCAGCAATCAGCCTTTGTTTGGCTGACCGTAATCCCTTCCTGATAACCTCCACATTTTCGAAGTCAATTTTGTGCCCCGTGTCTAGCGCATGCATCGCTATTGCCGAATCTCTGAGTAGAGCTCCATATTCTAGCCAAGTTCTATGTATCTCCAAGTTCCTTGCAAAGATTCAGTTAAAGTTTGATATCTAGTTAACGAGTTTAACCGGCACGCCAACGACAAGTAGGATACTCAAGCGTGCTTTACGATCAAATGTGTCAAATGCAGCTCGAAAATCAAACAAGCACACCAAAGTTGGCTGTTAGAA
Source organism: Dicrocoelium dendriticum (assembly GCA_944474145.2). NCBI lineage: Eukaryota > Metazoa > Platyhelminthes > Trematoda > Plagiorchiida > Dicrocoeliidae > Dicrocoelium > Dicrocoelium dendriticum. Next base: position 6,812 of record CALYDF020000629.1, on the reverse strand, counting down.
TGGCAACAGTTTTCGAGTACTTGACGTAGAGGGAACCTTTGGTCATTGCAGTCCCTGGCTGGATTAAGCCCCCAGGTTATGGCTATTTCTCTGATTACCCTTAGTGGCAAAGCGGGAAAGCAAACTTTATGCGAATTCTTTGACAGCCACGTCGATTAAGCTAATCCCGCGATAATTAATTCACACAGTTCGGTCACCTTTCTTGGAGAATGGCAATAGTGCTGAGGTACTCCACGAGGAAGGACGGATAGCGACCACCCATTTTGAGCGGAAGTGTTCGTGTAAATGTTCAAAGAGAAATGTTAGACAAGCTTTGTAGTTTTCCGCTGGAATCCCGTCCGCCCCCGGAGCATTTTTCGGCTTCAAGCGACGGACGATGTCTGCAATTACTGTGGGAGATGGCGGTCAGCAACCCGCATCATATCCTGGGTGGGTTAATGCAGAAAGGCGTGTGGTTGTGTGCAGTGGGCGGTTTAGGAAGTTGCTAAAATACTGTACTCGTCTGGAAACTATTTCCTTCATGTCGGGGATGATTTGGCATTGTGAATTGCGCAATATCGGCTGTGGTAAATATCGCTTTCCGAAGGCTAAATGAACGGGAATAAAGAGTTGACCCAAATTTCCAGAAATTGATGTCTCTTACTTGTTACTGCGATATCAGATTAGTGGTAGTTGCGCTTATTCCGTGCTTCGCAAGTTGCCTAACGTCTCAAGCGACGGTATTCCGTGGAAATCGTGTGACGTGCTTCCCTCGTTTTACCGGGCAAGCGGATAGTATCTTCAGTGATCTAATAATCCACAGGCTTGTAGGTAGAGCCCAGGTTCCATAAAGCGGGGGGTTGAACTGACGATGTTTGCCTAAACCAACAAGCGTCCACAGATTCATCTTCTGCAAGTATGAGGCGTGGTGTACTGGCAGAAATTTCTACTTATATTGCTGCCTTAATGGATCGGCAGCAGTCAGCATTTTCCAGTGGGGCAATGTTGATACGCTTTGGTGGTAAGGTCTTCCGGTGCGCCGGCAAGCACAGTCTGATTTGGACGCGTGGATTTACGTGGTCTGAACCACCTTTATTAAATGTTTCAGCCCCTCTGTACGTTAGACAGTCATCGATGGAGGGCATGCCCCTGGATCGAATTAAGAGAAAATCTATCTGGCTGGCTGTACGACAATTGTTAGCGTACCACGGCATAAGATGCTTTCTTGGAAGCGAGTATTGGTTACACACAACCGGTCAAGGTCAGCGAAGCTGAGCAAGCTGTCCTTAATATCACAGCGCTCTCCGGCTGTGTGTCTCCCGAGTATGTGACGGGTTGAATCGTTCTTAGGACCGGTTCGTGTATTCCAACCTCCAGCAATAATGAGGAGGTCGCGTTTTGGAAGACGGTTCACAACCGTTGTAGAGTATGGTAAAATTCGTCTGTGCCCATTTCCGCTGAGGGTAGGTTTGGTGCGTAGAGAGAGAGATTGTGGTCAGCTTCATCAGGTAACTTTTAAAGCGCGAAACTTCTATTCTAGCTGATAATTGCTTCCATGAAAGGAGAGCGTAGTGTGCCTGGCTACCGAGAGCCATGATGACCTCACGATTTCCGGAATTCTCTTCCGGCCCACTGTGGTAAGCAAACATGAGTTGTCGACACCAGGGACTTTGATTTGTCGAGAGTCAACGTCGGGTATTCGACATTCTGGCAGGCATGCAATGTCGATCTATTAGTCGTGTGGTGTGTGCATCGTCAAATCTTGGCTGCCGACATCCAACAGGGTTCTGACCTTCCAGTTTCCAATGAATAGCGGCTCCCAGGCATTGAACAAGCCTGTTAGCTTAATGCTCAGTCTGGCCCCTGGGTTAGCGAACCTTGCGTCGCCTACCGGGAACGCCGTATCATGAGAACTATCTCGAGTAAAGGACATGTCATAAAGTCTCCTATGGTTTATGGTTACGTATGAAGACCTCAAACTTATCCTCTTTTGTTCGAGGATTCGCCTCTGGCTTATGCGCAACCAAGTGCTACGTGCATGGCAGCAGGACTCTGGAAAATTGTTTTAACTTCCGGCCGTTGAATCAAAGGTCGATCTTTTCCGCCCAGTTGTCAAGATTGACCTTACACGCGAGTACGAAGTCCCCGGAATAGTGCTCCAGGCTACCCTCAACTGGTTTATCATTCCTGGCAGACGTTTAATTGCGGTGTGGCCACTGCCGCGTTCAATCAGATTCTTGGAGCCGCAGATGAGAGCTAGGTGACAGTTGCAGACTTAAGATATGCAAAATGTGTCGGAGGGTAACTAATGTCCGCTAAGAGAGGTGTAACTAAACACTGTCACCCCGGGCAAAACTGTGGATTGAGAGTGGATCGCCCTATATCGTAGGGTGAGGTGACCAAAACGAAGACAGTGCTGGGGGCAAAGTGTACGGAGTATTTGCAGTTGCTGTCCTTTAAATCCTGGCATTGTAGTCTATACTCAGAGGGATTAGAAGTCCCATCGTATCTCAGAAGTACATCCAATCATGGTGAAAGCTACATAATCTGAGCACGCCCTCATCTGAACGACCTCCGCGCGTCATATTGACTGGTAGTGCTTGAACACCTATTAGTTGACAAAGGGGTTTCACTGTTATCTGTCGTATAGTAGCGCATATATTATGGAGTATCGCTCCGAACTCAGTCGCATTAGAGCATATAACAGGCAGATAATTAAAGTATTGTCTAATGATCTCCATTTTGCAAGACAAATGTCTGCTTTTTACGGTTGGACAGCTGATGGGCTCGTGAGTCCAGTGGTGGTGTTGTAGTCTTAATTAATCTGGCAGCTGGCGGGGTTGCGATAGTAGATGCCTCTGTCATATGGGTAGCAACAACGGACGAGTTTGTTGTCGGCCCTTTAACATTGTTCGGTGTGGCTAGTGGTTCTGGTAAAAATTGTGTGGCGAAAGAAACTTTATGAGTTATCTCTAGTGTTTGAGTGGCTAACTCTGGATATTTCCTCGTAATTTCGGCCGTGCTAAACTGTTCTGGATTGGAGCTTGCTGTTGAGCATCGAGATATGTGTACTGAATTTTCTGTTTCCTGTAGGACAGATTCCACGACTGCTGCTTGTTCTACGTATTTGTCAGCACTTCTGTGCCAACAAGATTATACATCTGACGAGTGGAATAGACGTACATCCAATGCATAAGCAGGGGAAAACAGTCGTACTATTAAATTTTAATATCTGGCTGGGGGTAAGGCGAGCACATCGAAACTGAACCTATTGTCGACAATTTCCGCAATTTATGCCAAAACGCACTACTTTAACACAGTAGTCTGCGCCACAATAAACGTTTATTTCGGAAGCTTTAGACTTAGCTTTCCGTATGCAAGCAACACGTGCCATTTTGACTCAGCACTGCGGATGTCGTTCGTTGCAACACAGACATAAGTAGAAGACTAAATAAAAATACTATATTTTTATGGTCTGGCTGATCTGCTGTACATTTTGGTTATTTACTGCTTGCACTTTTCTCCTATGCTTAATGAACTGCCAACGAACAGCTCTGTTATCTGTCAAGCTTTTGTCAGGCATAATACTAAGGCTGTCCGTAACATGTTGTCATAGATGTCAATCAAAAAATGTTCATTTTCAGTAGAATTGGTGCAAAACATTTTGCTGGAATAGTTGAAGTTGACAATGGTACCACCATAAAAGCATCTCGGTTGCGTGTACTATTAAGAGTTCTGGTGAAAAGTAAAAAGACGTGCGCTAGTATTGTGTCAATTATGTGTCGAGCGTTGAGAAACATCGTGCTGTTTGAATTTAAAATTCATAGTTATAATTTGGCACTCATAAATAGATCACATCGGCTAGGGAACATAGTGTCGATCAGACATCTTTGAGTTGCTTATTGCAGGGCAAATGCATTGTTCCGTGGGGATACCCAAGTCTACTCTTCTGTTGCTGTAGACCATCTAGCGGTAGTCGTGTATGGATAGAGCATGCGGTTCATATATGAACAAACAGAATCCCGTTGAGAGAGCTCTCTGCATAATCTGATGCACTTTTGCCCATATATGTTGTACTAATCATGTATGCTGAAACGTCAAGGGACTGAATGACGAAGCCGTTTAACATGTAGAAGGAAATGTGGAATAGATGATTTACCATCTAGAGTAGGAACACTGTGGATACTACTACATTTGCTTGCCATGACGTTAAAAAAGACATTATTGTACTTTTATCACATGGCGTTCCATGTTTCCGTTCCACGGATACAGAGCGGGATTTTCGAGCAGATGTCGCTGGGAGTGTTAGCAAGTGCGGAGTAAATCCTTGTAATGATTTTGGTAAAAGCACAGTTTCTTACGGATTTATCCAACTTGACGTGGTCTTTTACGTACAAATGAAGCAGCTGTTGTTCAAGACGACTTTCCCCTGTAACCTCACTCTTAACAGCTTAGTTTTAAAAATTATGCTCTGATCAAGTAGATAGCCACTATCTAAATAATGAGAGCGATGTTTATCTTACACTCCGAGTCATACTTCTGCAAAACAGATCTACGAGGTTTGTAGCCAAAGGCGTATGCTGGCCGCAACAGATAACAATCGCAGAAAAGCCACGGCATGTGAATTAATAAACTGATTTAGAAATCCCAAAAGCAACTACTGCGGAAAATGTAGTTTAAAAATTCCCTAGGTGAGTTGCTTGTTAACTTTATATGACAAATAAATATACTTGATCAAACAGTTGGGAAGCAATAAGTTAGTGTTCTTGTTTAAATGGTCGCACATAAGCTCCGATGTGGCATGCTCCCACTGAGCTGGTGTGAAACTGGAAATCTCATTTTAAAGTATTTAGCAGAAGGATGAGTTTGGTCTCGTATGGTATTTTATTAAGAGATTACGCAAGAGAATGTAGTGGCTTTCACAAAATGTTCGCGTTTTATATTTAAAATCGAATAGGGGTTTGCTGAACGTGCTATGTCAAAATACTAGCTTGTAGGCTAGTTATTTATGATAAAGGTGCGAAAATGGTTGCTGATTTAAAAATCGGTTTATTCTTATGTATTTAGTTGCAACGAGTACTGAGATGCCATCTCGGTATGTTTAGTGGATCTTGGTTCAAAAATATGACATATTGTGATTTACGTTCAAAGTAATCATAAATGTGAAATATCAATTTTTTCCGAACATGTTTCGTCTTCGACTTCTCTGCTTCGACGAACGAGCGCTAGTGGCAAGCATATCGCACATAATCCTATCAACCCTGTCCGTAGTACAATTCATCCTCCCATATCAATTAGCCGACAGCTATGAATTCCCTTCTGACTGAACTTTTACTGTGAAAGTCCTACCAATCCATTAATTACTCGTCTCCACAACTTAGGTGTGATATCTTGCACAACAATTAACTCAATATCGCAATCATAGTGTTCACTAGACATAAACACTGGAGGTTGCTGGACTTTATCTTGAAATGCGGATAGCAATTCAAATGAGAAATCTAAATAAGCTGTTATCTCTTCAAGACAGTTACCGGGTTCAGATATATTTCCGTAATTCCGCATAAAATATATAAAATATGCTTAGGGATATCAGTACGAAAAACTCTAGGGTATGAAAAAACGCGACTACCTGTAAACGGCTGGTGAGCGTATTCCAACTACAACGCCAGAAGACGACCAGCATCCTGGATTGATTGTGTTGTATCGCATTGGATTTTCCGATAGGCTCTATATTTTAATGCATATTAATTTGTTCATGAATTTTAAGTGTTGATCAATTAATACTTACGTTTTCTCTGGTCTATTTCGGATATATTGTCATCGCTTTGTTTCACAGATTGTCGCCGTTTTGTTTCCTGACGTATATAATTCAGAAGTACCTAACTTGCAAGTGAGTGGAGTCAGAAACTTGTGCGCAGGCCGGAGCATGCTGCTGCATGCAGCTCCGTGTACCCTGCCAAAGAACTTGCCCAAGTGGGCTCCATGTATCAAGTCAGCTTTCCTGATCACCCCGAGTTTACTCACTGGCACTTATCCAGCAAACTTATTAGCCTACCTCCACATGTTGTGAAATGTTCACCACGTTGTGATTTAGGTATGCCGATATTTAACTGAGTGAAAATAGGTTTACCAAAGGCTCGTGTCAAACAGAAATAATTAAAGAGCAGAATGTGGTGAAAATGTGTAAAAACAGCCCTCGACTCGGTCATCCTACGCCAAAGAAACGAACCACGGCAGACGAAAAATATTTAAATTCCGTGATCTTCCAAGTACCTGAGTCTAGGGAAGTAAGTCATCAGATACGCTGATGTCTGAACCTCGAGCGTTACCATAATGTAATGACTACGTTCCATACGTAAGAGAGACGTACCTGAAATTGATGTACATAATTTGTCCTGAAAAGAAATATGATCAATAGATTCCGAACATTAGGATCATTTTGTGTAAGATATTAGCCGGTGGCAGATTTTGAACTGCCTACGAATTCTGACAGGTGTGAAGATTTATTTTCTTCCAGACCAAAATCTAGTGAATCGAGCAGCGCCCAAGCATGACATCACTGAGCCAAAATAACATAGTCGCATTAGAAAAACAAACACCACTTCGCAAATGTTCGGCTGCTATCCAATATATAAATAGGCCAAACGGCTGCTCTTATTTCAGATGGCGACTTGCGTGTAGGCTTTAATTATATCTTCAGTCTAGGGAACAAGCGCGATGTGTTGTGTCGGTTCGTGGTCCCTGAGTGTTGGCATTTGATATTATCACAGACTGCTTGCGCTACATGTGTTGCATCTGATATAATTCAGCTCGCGTATAAGGTATTGCTGTAC
>CALYDF020000628.1:0-32867 GCA_944474145.2 Dicrocoelium dendriticum | reverse complement strand
GACCCTCATTACTCTGAGGTTCTTGTTCACCTACAAAACTACATCATAATTTACAGAGTCCTATTTCGTCCTGTACCCGCCGGTTTCAACCGTAAATGGGTTACCCTGACTAAGTCCCTCTCAGCCGATGAAGAAACCTTTGCACTATGACCCCGATTAGCCCTGCGCAAAACCGATCTTAACGAAGCATCGCCAATGGTGCATTGCTATTCCACTTGTGGTCAACGGCAGTGTTTCAGGACGTGGTGGGTTTTTGCCTGGCAGCAGTCAACTTGTAAAAACCCCACATGTCTGCTTAACAACGCCGCGAATTGGCGGATGTGAATTGCCACTAAAATAAAGTCACTACCCACTGCTGAACGGTGACAATATCCCGATAGCTGAAATCTCTGTACATAAGGTTATATGAGCTAAAACTTACCCATTCGTCAGTGTTTATCAGTTATTCTATTGTGTTCATACACACGCAAAATTATTGAGATCAATCTCCTGAACCATTCAAAATTCCACCCAGCATTTCTGTAACGGAAACACTGATAGATTATACATTGGTTCCATGCTACACATCTACCTGATTCCAATAGGCATGCCCATTATCCTTGAGAATTTGTCATTATAACTACTTATCACTTATTCAACCGTGTATTTGGCTAGCGCTTATCTATATTGCATGGTGTATATAAACTCAGTTAATTCCTGTGACTCTGAAATTCAATTGATCATGCCTGTATAGGTGTGCGTAGTTCCATTGAGAACAAAACTATTTATTTATTTACATATATGGCAAGCTTATTCTTTCATTGCACATAAAATGGTCAATTTTGGACCCTAACCATTATCAGGCCTGTGAAGGTGAGCGTCGTGTAGTCGAGGACAAGCATACTATAAATAAATATATATATATATTTTTTGGGACGAAACCACGTCCACCGGAATTGTATTCCAAGAAACAAATAATTCACGTGGCGGTTAAATTGTTATCAAAACCCCATCAGCTTGTTGTTTGTGCAACTTCATCGAATAGCATTGGAGAGATGGCAATAGGTTTGGCACAAAAAGCTAAGACAAGTCAAGGTCAATCTTCCCGTCCGAATACGATACGTCCGCATTAAGTTGCAATGTTATCGCCGATTGTGCTGCGAAAACTTTCCAAGCTTAGTGAGCCTTTCGGGATCTGACAAGTGATGCACTCCATGTAACATTTCTTTGCCAGTCCTAATAATCCGCTCCCCTGACATGCTATCACGAACCAAGCAAGTGGAAAAACTTCGGTACAATATTCTAGGCGAGGCCTAATGAAGGCGGGAAACAGCTTCTTGAACATTTCCAATGTAAGGATTCCGAACAACCTGCGGATCGACAGAAATCTGTAACCTGTGCCGTCAGCCTTCTTCCAGTGCTAACTGGACTAAAAATAAGATGAACGAACTAGGCCAATGAACCGTCTAGAAACCTGATGTATCTCATGCCCTCCCAGCAACTAGCATGTAGAAGGATCGCTTGACCCTAAGTGCAGCACGGAACTCTTGTCATTATTAGTAAGCATTTGCCACGGCGTAGATAATTGCTTGTCTAGCAAAGGCCTGCTTAAACTATTGTGGACCATGGAATTTGCTCACTGGACACCCGAAGTCCAAGGCATTGGCAAACATGAGCGACGGTACGCTTAACACTTTGAGTAACGCGTTCACATATACGGGGAACAGCAGTGGGCCAAGTACCGATCCCAGAGAAACCCCACTGAAGAACGCTGATCGAAAGGAAATGCTTGTGTCTAACATGATGCATATTTCTCTACCTTCAAAGGAAGCCGTTATTCATCAATATACCTGATCAAAGATTTCATATGAATGCAGCTTTAAATAATACGCTAGAATGCAGAACTGTATCAAACGCTTTAGCAAAGCCTACAAAAGAGCATCCACCGCTTGACACCGATCTAAAGATTTCGCCAACTCTACTTCTGTTGTCAGTAAATTGGTCAGACAGGAATGGCCTTAAGGACTCATTGTTGCAACGGACTGAACATATTAAATGTCTCAAAGTAACAAATAATTGATATGTTTCTCGAATGTGAGCATCTTCGTCCAAAAGTATGCGCACGTACACATACAAAATATGATAAAACATGAAATATTTTTATAGCGGATAATACATTAATTTAAAACAAATGTTCCAGCGATGCAGAAAGCTATTAGTAACTAGACGGCATGTTCAAGCAAACAATGAAATATACTAATTTGCGTAACATATTGCATAAACTCCAGTAATCATCACACACGAGGTTGTTTGGGATGCAATTGTCCATAGTGCAAGATCCATTTTTCGCTTCTATGAAATTTTCGTTTGTAATTTGATTTATTGGTTTGAGATCGGATCCACCCATCCATCGGTAAAATGTAGTTTCCTCTATAATTTGCATCAGTGCCAACGTATAATTCATGGATTACCAAGTCCATCGCTTGCCACCTCCTCTAACTGTTTAACCAGAACTTTCATTAAACTCACAGATCTGTTATTCGTGGTTAAATGCTAGTCGCCTTTTTTAAGTCAAGGCAGACTACAGTCCACTTTCATTCCATAAACAGATACAACTTCAAAGCGATTTCTAAAAAAGTTATGTGATGGACCCAGAAAGTTCCCTTGCTTTTTCGTATGAATAAACGGTCGGCAAATTGGCCGACCAGCATACCTTCCAACGAGAATGCAAACCTTTTTCTGCACTGTATGTGCGGCAGTTCCGTAGGCTCTGAGCAAAACCAGTATAGACGAATTTATACCCTTGCGCATTTTAAGGTAAGGGTAAAAATGTTCTGAGCTCTTGCAGGCTAAATTAACCAGCTCTAATTGATAACGGAGCCAAGTGGCTCTTATATAACTCGTAAAGTTTACGCATTTCACTTTAGCGACTAAGAGCCTCATTAGTAAGGTCGACAAATACGTGCCGACTTTTGAGAAATTTATGACAACTGAAACGATCTATGGTGGTTGTTCCCGCATTGTTTAGTTACTTAGAGTGGGCTAAAAGAAATGGCTATCGACATATTCTCCTCAGGTCAAACGACACAGAGTGAAATTTAAGTGTACTTTATATTGCCTGAATATCAGTATGCTAGGTATTTAGACTTTCGGTGCCAAACCCTTTGCAGTCTCTAATGAAGACACAGCTAAATGACCAACAAGCATACCACCTGGCTCCTATGAGGAACCATCATATTTGTCCTTTACTTATTCGCCTGAATTTGCAGTCCATATCCAACATGGATGGGTTTGATGCTCCATGAACCTAGTGGGTTTATCTACGAACTGGCACAAAGGTACTGCCAGCGCTAAACCAAAAAAATCAGAAGCCAAATCTCCGGCTTCTAGAAATATAACTTTCAGCCAAGTTAGGTCAAGTACCTTAAAACGTCTGTGTGCAAACGTCTTAATCGTCCGTTCCAACACTTCATACTCATAAAGGGCATTCAAAATTCAATCACCAGGCATGAAAAGCAACTTTTACCTCTCGTCCGAGCGGACCGAGGCTCGTGTAGCATCCATGGTTGCCCAAGAAGACTGGATGTTCGACCAGTAAGGAGAAGGTGACATAAATCCGCACATATCTGCCCCCATAAGATGCGATGGTAAAGGTTAAATCACCACGGTGACGCCAATAAGCGCAAGAAAATTAGATGCAGATTGGGCTGTTTCTTAGGATAAGGCATATGTGTTAGCCCACGCATAATACTAAAGCTTATCCTCAAAACCAGTTCCACTGCCACCTTGTGCAGCCTTAAGCAAGTAAGCAGGCTTTGGGGCAGTATGAAAAAATCCGACGCTTTTGGTCTATTTTTTGGTATAGATGCTAACACACACATAAAAATGCTTTAACTAACATTATTAAGATTATTTTAATGCCATAACGCTGTAGAACATAACGACCGCTTTTGTTATGTACTTATACGTGTAATGTATTAAAATATATACCATGGCCAATATTCCTTACTAATGGATATACTTTGACCTTGATAACAATGCATACGCAGTGCCAATGTTAAAAACACAAGGGTAAGATAGACCACAATTTAATTGTAAAAGTATTACAAAATGTATTTCTAGTCTTAGTTTAGACTTAAGAAAAATTTTTAACAATGATTTTCGAATTAGGCAGAACTACATTAATGGTGGAACACATTCGTCATCCGAATCAGAAAAGCTTTCTAGGCAGTTGTCATTGACATCACCAAAGGAGGACAAGTGATCGGCTTCCCTGAGAAAAACCTGTCTGCCGAGGCCTTTCTGTTTTAGCACAAAGCTCGAGTAGGGGAAAGTACCCTTCTGTTGCAAAAGTAATTTCTGCTTTCCTGAAGCTTACGTTTGGTGTTGTAGTTATATCTTGTTTGTTTTGACGGTTAGCGCCTTTTCCAATTCTTTACTCAAATGTGCTCTTAGCTTAGCTAATCCTATTGTATTCAGTTAGTAAATAACCATTGATTAATTATGCTTGACATTCTGCAATCAGTAACCAACAAGCGCAGCATTCGGCGGCCATGCTGTGCTCTCAACTTCCAAGCCAAAAGCTGTTTGTTTAGTGGACGGTAGTGTAGAATCGATGTCAAAACCTGCGTTCGTAACCATTCGGGAAGAAATAAAATCGGCTCGTTAGTGCATAAATGTCGGCTATCAACTGTCTTCTATCTACGAGCAGACTTGAGCGCTTCGCGCCCGAAGTGATTGGAAATGGTAGAGCATATCGTTAGCTTGATTCGTGGAAGTGGGTTTGTCACTTTTCTCCGAGCTATGATCAATTTGCTGCCGTTTCGCTGCCAGACTAGGTAACATTACCTGTTGGCTTTAAGGTTCTGTTTAGCAGAGCCTTGCACGCGACTTCGAGAACTACGTATTTATTGATCGGGTTATGTTTTGAATAACAGGCTTTAATGAGCTTACATTCTTGCCGGCCGGTTGTTCTTCCGGTGGTTTTGGCATGCTCCAAGTCGAACTGTTAGCCTTCGGCTTCCATAAATACGGACATCAATGAGATCTTATTATGACTATTCTTGTTGCCGTCTGCCAATCATAATTCCTGTTTGTTCTATTCAGTATTTGTCCCTGCCTCCGCAGCATATCTCATTGAAAACACTAGACGTTTCCCACTTGCTAAGTCTAGCCTACAATTTGAAAAATCTAATTCGGATTGTTTCCGTTTTTTAGTGGGTAACTTTCACTCATGAATGTTACAAAATTCTTGCTGCCATCTTAGCAATTCCGCTGATGTAAGTCAACAAGGTTCGCTTTTCGGCTGTTGCCTTTGTTGTGGTTGGTTTTATTAATTTTGGTGGGGCCAAGCAGCGCGGCATGATATGCGGCAATAAACAAATGTATCCGCCAGAGGTGCTAAAGGATGAAAGGTAAATATTTAAGGATCACAAGCCATCTTCTGAACCTTGATAAGCCTATTCTGGTTACCAATGCAAATGCGTACATTTCTCAATAACCTGCTACTTGCATTAGCTTAAAACTGTACACAAACTACGTTAAACTTCTTACCATTTTTGTAAACAATAGTACGACCTGTTGTAAAGTATACACTCAAGGGTAAAATTGGCATAAAAAGCTAGCACTTATTATGATATGTGGCACACAATTACTCGTGGTAAGCTTTTTACTGGATCTTATAAAGCGTATTAGGTTAGGTACTAAGCCAAGTGTGAATTCCCGGTAGTCTATTGACAGTCTGAGGCGGAATCTCGAGAAACCGTACTTAAATTTAACGGATGCATTTTACAAGATTAAACAGCTATGCTGTGACAATTAAATTAAAAGTTCCTTTTTGCTACTTGCGGTTAGAAGTTCTGTACTCTATTTACAACAAAAATATACGCATCATGTTAAAGCGGGCTACGAATTCCCGACAGTCCGTTGGCATTCCTACTCGGACACCACTTTGGTTTCTTCCGAGCAGGAAACTTTTAAACTTACATTCATGACGGACACAGCGATCAACTCTCTGCTTTGTTTTATGGTTTTAGTCTATGTCAAAACGGAACATTGGCGCCCAACGTCTCACCAAGCTGGAACAAGGCCCAGACATCACCTCGTAGAAACTGGCAAAGGAATATCAATGATTGCTTAACCTGAAACATGATTCCATTATGGTGGAACAGCTGCAGATCAACATGGTGGAAATTAGACCAGTCAGATTACGTCTGCAGTGGTACAAAAAACCGCCTACAGCAAGTTGGACCTGTGGTGCGTGGCACTGCGCATTACAGTGAACTTTGCAAAGACATCGGCGTAAACAATTTCTGCGTTACGTTCACAAAAGTGGTTGCTGAAGCCCAGGCAACCCAACGCAAACGGACAATTACAACAAATGATATTCGAAGTCAAAACAATAAATGGCTATTCGAAGCCAGGTTGCTACCTATAAATTCCACGCCATTTAGCGCAGGCGCTATCTGTTAATGACTCCTGTTCGCTATCTCTTAAATATTTAGGTAAATAATGGATCGGCGATCACCAACATTTGGAAGGCCATCGGACGTCCTCCAATTTTGCTAATATAATAAACTGTCTTCCGTGCTTCACTAACTACTCTAGCCAAAGTACAGATGATGTGGCCCAAAAATCCTATAGCCCGTTGTGCAATCTGAGCAAGCAGCGCTGATGCGTTACATAATGCGCGCCAAATTTGGAAAAGCTTTCATTCGGAAATTGGGTTAAGGAATGCAAATGCTCCGCAACATCCGTTTGCGCAACCATCCTGTAAAAGCATACGAGCAGGCGAGGATTACTTTTTATCAAATGCTGACCAGAATTTAGGTAAAGGTCGGGGATGCTCTTTGGCCAGAACAATGTCTGAAATTGGTACGGGCAGCTCATCGAAAACTAAAATGAAAAATTGCTGATTTCACAGGTTAGCACGCCCACACATCTGAACTTCCTACTCTCTGCGACCTACTAGATACCGAGAAACTAGCATGTTTGTACACGATATTTCAGGGCAGCTTCAATAAGTTGGCCGAAATAAATGATCGCCAAGTTTCCCCGAAATATGATCCAAACGGCAACACGGAAACATGGTTATTACTGAAAGGATGGACGCGGAAATTTCGGCACTTGATATGTCACTCATTCAACACGACGGGATGCATACTTCTCTAGTACCGAAGCGACTCACAGTGCAAGGTCATGGGGATACAGCTTTTATGCTTTCTGCTTCGCTATGGTATTGTTTGCAGTTAAGAGCAGATACATTTGCCTTATAGCATTAATGTACCGTTTCCATAAATCTACACCTAAAACAGACTATCTAATTGCAACTGCGCTACGGCGAATGCTAAACGGAAGACACACTCACCTCTTGACCATGGGTGATGTAATTTTGCAGTTTCGAAACCAATGCTGCGAACGGAGAACAACGTAAAGGCGAACTGTAAGTGCTTGTGACCAGTATTCCGCTTTCTAATAATGTCACTTCGCCCAAGCGGTTTAGACCAGGTACTAGCCCATCTCTGCTTGAGCTTATGCTTACCTAAGAAGAACGTATGCTTGACGCGTTGGTTTTAGACTGCCGTTAGGTCGTAGTGTTCACGCAGTTAACTATTTCAGCTTCATCTGCAATGTAGAAAACCGAGCCGCGGACCATGAGACAGCAAGGGGCATCAGGCGTAACACCTCTTGTCAGTGCCACAACCTAGTCGTTCCTCGCTGCAGAGCCACGAATGTCACCAGAAAAGAGTTCGTTAACAAATTTAATCGGCGAGTTACAGATACTTAAAAGTCAAAACTTTGAAACTGTTTGAAACAGTTACATGCGTAAGGATTAGAACTTAAAAATCGCTTGCAGTGCGAAACCCATCGTTGCGAGTGTATAGATAATACTCAACAACCGAAAGCAGGGATGATTACGTAGCTCTATGCAAACAGTGCACTCAATTGCTTGGAAAGGACACAGCCGCGCATCAGCAGAACATAGCAAAAACCTTCAGCACCAAGCACAAACTATTGTATAAGTACAGCAGTGGTCTGCGCAAGAAAACGCAATGAGTTCCGCTACTCACGAGGGATGATGGCCCGATGCGAACTGCTATGAAAGCAGCAAACTTGCTGCAGATTGTATTACCAACAGGAGCTCTTCCTTTTCGCCCCGCCGCCGAGACTCAGTTCCATCTCCTTTACCACTTAAGATGTCTTCCAGAAGCTGACCACTTTATGCAAGCACAAATCCAGTGTGTCGACACTATTCGCCCAAAGGTTCGGGGCACAGCCGCAAGTCAACCAGCCGAGCGACTAGCGCAATTCTTCAAGCGCAGCTCAGACCGGAACCAAGTTCATGTCATGCGGAAGCTTATAATAATAACACCTATTGACAACGACTGAAACAGAACGGAGGCAGTAAATTATCGCAAAGTTTTACTCCTCCTATCCAGTCAAAGGTGGTGGAAAGGGCGCCAGTCGGCCTTACTCTTCTATTCAAGAAGTTGCCCTTAACTTATGAATGGAAGGATTTTGGTGAGCATTTTTGTCCGCCGCAATCAACGGACCATTCAGATATGTCGACCAGCTGTCCGGAAAAGCACTAGATGGCCGTTTTGCCCTATTGGGGCTCATCAGTAGTGGGCATCCTTCTGTTCTCTGCGGAGGACCGAACCCATGACTGCAAGTGCCTCTTGCCAACTAGCCCGCAGCTTATGCAACTGCGCCATGGAGGAAGGTATCTGACTATCGTGAATAGTCAGCTAAAAGCGATATAGCCCGACGCATCCTTCACTGCCATGCAGGCACCTGCCATGCAGATGACAGCGGTCGGCCTTCCGGCGTCAGGACTTCCCGGTTACGGCAGCTATGAATCGACATAGCATTTTGTGGAATCCGTACGGCCGAATAGGTATTATTTATGAATGGAAGGATTTTGGTGAGTATTATTTTTCGTCGCAATCAGCCGACAATAGGGCAAAACGGCCGTCTGGTGCTTTTCCTGACAGCTGGTCGACATATCTGAATTGTCGGCCGATTGCGACGAACAAAAGTTGCCCTTAAGTTTGATATTACTGCTGGGTTGCGGTAAGGAGCGGCACATGATTTTATTATGTTAATCAGATACGCATTTATAAAGTCATCTCATAGGCGGTAATATCTCCTGCTGAATACCCCAAATTTTTATCCTGGGTTCGTATTTGTGGTGACGCATTTCAATGGCGTTTTTGGAAGCCCGACGTTGAGGTATCAGTGTCTATCTGAAAATTCTGATGTCGTGTTGTCCGAATGCTTGTCGTAGAAAAGCTGATCTGGTTACCAGGTTTCGAGGCATCTGCAGATTGCTTGGAACAACCCAATTTATCATGAAAAAGGATGCCAGGGACGCGTTCGATAGATGATCTTTTCAGTATCTGCGTTACTAGCTTGTAAAAGTAGGTAAACTGGCTGCATGTGTAGTGTACTTTCCATTCGTCCAGTTATAACCGGAAAATATTTCTAATTGACCACTCATGCACCGTATCTGATTTACCCTGGAATGAATTCTGATCGTTATCCGACTGTAGCCGCCGCCATACCTTGCTATCGTCAGCAAACAACGGGACGTTTAAAGCCGTTTTCTGTGCAAGCGCATTTATGATTACGAAATACAATCCTGTACCTACAACTGTGATTTGAAGCACCCCTGACGTGACTGGCATGTGTTTTGATAAGGCAATCCGGACTCTGACTACCAATTGTCATCGCAGGAGAAAGGTGGCAATCCAGCTCATGAGAGGGTCACGGTACCTGTATTATTAGAGCTTGGAAAGGAGATAGCAATGATTTAAAATGTGGAACGCCTTCCACAAATTCAAGTGGGTCAAGTCAACGTCCTCTCCATCGTCAGCTTGCCCAGTCTAACTACACCTCCTGATTGTTGGATTCGTTTTGCACGATCTCTCTCGCCGAAGTCCGTGTTGCTCAATAGCAATGATGTCACTAGTTTCGAGATAACACACCAACGCATCAACAATGATGTATTCCATGAGCTTGGACAATACAGCGAGCATGGACAATAGGCGGTATTTTGAAGGCTATCTTGCTTCTGCCTTTGTGAATCGGTTATTATTCTAATATTCCACATCGCAGTTATCTTGTTCTGGTATAATCAGTACTAAAACAACTAAAGCGCAGCACTTGCTATTTTTATTGCTGCTGCTGCCAGTGCCTGCAGGCTAAGGTTGCCGATTTCTGGGGAGCTGTTATCACTCAAAGGTGTTCGCTTCTGCAGTATGGCTACCGCAGTAAATGGGAGGTGATTGGGTCCTGGTGGTTGAAATCAAAAGTTGGTAGATGGCCAGTTGGTAAGACCCTGAATGGCGAAGCATATTGCTTCTGCTATTTGGTTGCTGCTTTTATGGTTGCTCTGGTTGGACAAATAGTTGTCAGGGGCGAAGCATTTACCTGTCTTAAGTTACGACGGCTATGGACTTACTTGTTTATAAAGTCATCTCATAGGCGGTAATATCTCCTGCTGAATACCCCAAATTTTTATCCTGGGTTCGTATTTGTGGTGACGCATTCCAATGGTGTTTTTGGAAGCCCGACGTTGAGGTATCAGTGTCTGTCTGAAAATGCTGTTGTTGTATTATCCGAACGCTTGTCGTAGAAAAGCCGATCTGGGTAGCAGGTTTCGAGGCGTCTGCAGATTGCTTGGAACAACCCAATTTATCCTGAACAAGGATGCCAGGGACGCGTTCGATGGATGATCTTTTCAGTATCTGCGTTACTAGCTTGTAAAAGTAGGTAAACTGGCTGCGTGTGTAGTGTATTTTCCATTCGTCCAGTTATAACCGGAAACTATTTCTAATTGACCACTCATGCACCGTATCCGAGTTACCCTGGAGTGAATTCTGATCTTTATCCGACTGCAGCCGCCGCCATTCCTTGCTATCGTCAGCAGATTAATGTATTATCCGCTATAAAAATATTATATATTTTATCATATTTTGTTTGTGTACGTGCGCATATTTGTGGACGAAGATGATCACATTCGAGAAATATTTCAATTATTTGTTACTTTGAGACATTTAATGTGTTCAGTCTGTTGCAACAATGATTTCTTAATGGCCATTCCTGTCTGACCAAATTACTGACAACAGAAGTAGAGTTGGCGATATCTTTAGATCAGTGTAAAGTGGTGGATGCTTTTTTGTAGGCTTTGCTAAAGCGTTTGATACAGTTCTGCATTCTAGCGTATTATTTAAAGCTGCATTCATATGAAATCTCTGAGCAGGTATATTGATGAATAACGGCTTCTTTTGAAGGTAGAGAAATATGCATCATGTTGGGCTCAAGCATGTCCTTTCGACCAGCCTTCTTCAATGGGGTTTCTCTGGGATCGGTACTTGGCCCACTGCTGTTCCCGTATATGTGAACGCGTTACTCAAAGTGTTAAGAGTACCGTCGCTCATGTTTGCCAATACCTTGGACTTCGGGTGTCCAGTCAGCAAATTCCATGGTCCACAATAGTTTAAGCAGGCCATTGCTAGACAAGCAATTATCTACGCCGGGGCAAATGCTTACTAATAATGATAAGAGTTCCGTGCTGCACTTAGGGTCAAGCGATCCTTCTACATGCTAGTTGCTGGGAGGGCATGAGATACATCAGGTTACTTGACGGTTTATTGGCCTAGTTCGTTCATCTTATTTTTAGTCCAGTTAGCACTGGAAGAATGCTGACGGCACAGGTTACAGATTTCTGTCGATCCGCAGGTTGTTCGGAATCCTAACATTGGAAGTGTTCAAGAAGCTTTTTCTTGCCTTCATTAGGCCTCGCCTAGAATATTGTACCGAAGCTTTTCCACTTGCTTGGTTCGTGATAACATGTCAGGGGAGCGGATTATTAGGACTGGCAAAGAAATGTTACATTAAGTGTATCACTTGTCAGATCCCGAAAGGCTCACTAAGCTTGGAAAGTTTCCGCAGCACAATCGGCGAAAAGATTGACCTTGACTTGTCTTAGCTTTTTGTGCCAAACCTATTTCTATCTCTTCAATGCTATTCGAAGCTGATGGGGTTGTAATAACAATTAAACCGCCACGTGAATTATTTGTTTCTTGGAATACAATTCCGGTGGACGTGGTTTCGTCCCAAATATATATATATATATATTATAGTATGCTTGTCCTCGACTACACGACGCTCACCTTCACCGGCCTGATAAAGGTTAGGGATCAAAATTGACCATTAATGTGCAATGAAACAATAGGCTTGCCATATAGAAATAAATAAATAGTTTTATTCTCAATGGAACTAGGCACACCAATACAGGCATGATCAATTGAATTTCAGAGTCACAGGAATTAACTGAGTGTATATACACCATGCAATATAGATAAGCGCTAGCCAAATACACGGTTGAATAAGTGGTAAGTAGTTATAATGACAAATTCGCAAGGATAATGGGCATGCCTATTGGAATCAGGTAGATGTGTAGCATAGAACCAATGTATGATCTATCAGTGTTTCCGTTACAGAAATGTTGGGTTGAATTTTGAATGGTTCAGGAGATCTATCTCAATCATTTTGCGTGCGTAGGAACCCAATAGAATAACTGATGAACACTGAGTATGGGTAAGTTTTAGCTCATATAACCTTGTGTACATGATGCGTATATTTTTGTTGTAAATAGAGTACAGAACTTCTAACCGCAAGTAGCAAAAAGGAACTTTTAATTTAATTGCCACAGCATAGCTGTTTAATGTTGTAAAATGCATCCGTTTAAGTTAAATACGGTTTCTCGAGATTCCGCCTCAGACTGCCAATAGACTACCGAGAATTCGCACTTGGCTTTGTGTATAACCTAATACGCTTTATAAAATCCAGTAAAAAGATTAGCACGAGTAATTGTGTGCCACATATCATAAAAAGTGCTAGCTTTTTATGCCAAATTTACCCTTGAGTGTATACTTTACAACAGGTCGTACTATTGTTTACAAAAATGGTAAGAATTTTAACGTCGTTTGTGTACAGTTTTAAGCTAATGCAAGTAGCAGGTTACTGAGAAATGTACGCATTTGCATTGGTAACCAGAATAGGCGTATCAAGGTTCAGAAAATGGCTTGTGATCCTTAAATATTTGCCTTTCATTCTCTAGCACCTTTGGCGGATACATTTGTTTATTGCCGCATATCATGCCGCGTTGCTTGGCCCCACCAAAATTAATAAAACCAACCTCAACAAAGGCAACAGCCGAAATCAAACCTTGTTGACTTACTTCAGCGGAATTGCTAAGATGGCAGCGAGAAGTTTGTAACATTCATGA
This sequence comes from Dicrocoelium dendriticum, assembly GCA_944474145.2. Classification (NCBI taxonomy): domain Eukaryota; kingdom Metazoa; phylum Platyhelminthes; class Trematoda; order Plagiorchiida; family Dicrocoeliidae; genus Dicrocoelium; species Dicrocoelium dendriticum. The sequence continues at coordinate 19,594 of CALYDF020000628.1, read as the reverse complement.
GTGAAAGTTACCCACTAAAAACGGAAGCAGTCCGAATTAGATTTTTCAAATTGTAGGCTAGACTTAGCAAGTGGGAAACGTCTAGTGTTATCAATGAGATGTGCTATGGAGGCAGGGACAACTACTAAATAGAACAAACAGGAATTATGATTGGCAGACGGCAACAAGGATAGTCATAATAAGATCTCATTGATGTCCGTATTTATGGAAGCCGAAGGCCAACCGTTCGACTTGGAGCATGCCAAAATCACCGGAAGTACAACCGGCCGGCAAGAACTTAAGCTCATTAAAGCCTGTTATTCAAAACATAACTCGATCAATAAGTACTTAGTTCTCGAAGTCGCGTGCAAGGCTCTGCAAAACAGAAACTTAAAGCCGACAGGTAATGTTACCTAGTCTGGCAGCGAAACGTCAGCAAATTGATCATAGCTCGGAGAAAATTGACAAACCCACTTCCACGAATCAAGCTAACGATATGCTCTACCATTTCCAATCACTTTGGGCGCGAAGCGCTCAAGTCTGCTTGTAGATAGAAGGCAGTTGACAGCCGACATTTGTGCACTAACGAGCCGATTTTATTTCTTCCCGAATGGTTACGAACGCAGGTTTTGACATCGATTCTACACTACCGTCCACTAAACAAACAGCCTTTGGATTGGAAGCTGAGAGCACAGCATGGCCGCCGAATGCTGCGCTTGTTGGTTACTGATTGCAGAATGTCAAGCATAGTTAATCAATGGTTATTTACCAACTGAATACAATAGGATTAGCTAAGCTAAGAGCACATTTGAGTGAAGAATTGGAAAAGGCGATAACCGTCAAAACAAACAAGAAAAAATTACAACACCAAACGTAAGCCTCAGGAAAGCAGAAATTACTTTTGCAACAGAAGGGTACTTTCCCCTACTCGAGCTTTGTGCTAAAACAGAAAGGCCTCGTTAGACAGGTTTTTCTCAGGGAAGCCGATCACTTGTCCCCCTTTGGTGATGTCAATGACAACTGCCTAGAAAGCTTTTCTGATTCGGATGACGAATGTGTTCCACCATTAATGTAGCTCTGCGTAATACGAAAATCAATGTTGAAATTTTTTCTTAAGTCTAAACTAAGGCTAGAAATACATTTTGTAATACTTTTACAATTAAATTGTGGTCTATCTTACCTTTGTGTTTTTAACATTCGCACTGCGTATGCATTGTTATCAAGGTCAAAGTATATCCATTAGTAAGGAATATTGGCCATCGTATATATTTTAATACATTACACGTATAAGTACATAACAAAAGCGGTCGTTATGTTCTACAGCGTTATGGCATTAAAATAATCTTAATAATGTTAGTTAAAGCATTGGTATGTGTGTGTTAGCTTCTATACCAAAAAATAGACCAAAAGCGTCGGATTTTTCCATACTGCTCCGAAGCCTGCTTACTTGCTTAGGGCTGGACAAGGTGGCAGTGGAGCTGGTTTTGAGGATAAGCTTTAGTATTATGCGTGGGCTAACACATATGCCTTATCCTAAGAAACATCCTGCAGTTTCACAGTGTTCGCGAACAAAAAATGTTATAACAATTGTGCAAACGGGCTCTGAATCGAACGGTGCAAATTGTTAAATCCAAAAATCATCTGCAATTCCTCCGGTAGTTGTTCTGGCAGACTGTTTCAAACTTTATGTCCCTTCTTTCCAATCACACGAGTTGGGTAGTTTTACCACTGTCCGCGTGTGTTGTATGGCATTCGCTGCTCGAGTAGTGGCCTCAAGCTATTTCACCGATTTGTGATAAACAGCACCCGAGAATCGCGAAATATGTTTTCCCCAGTTTCAAGTACGGTAACCTTCGTAGAATTGTGATGACCTTGGTAATGACGTGAGAAACCCGTTTGGATTTTCGTGCCTCCCTTCGGTTTATTGGACACTATGAAGTGGAACCGTACTGGCTAAGTGATGTAGGAGAGCAGGCCGGCGAAGGCATATTTATGCAGAATATATTAGCTGCGTTTGGTCGCCCAAAGCTTCCGCGGATCGTGGCAATAGCGTCTGTTCGTGCTGTCAACGGACATCAAATAACCGCCCAAAAGTACAGCTAGATCCTCTACGGAATGAAGTCAACTCGGTCTTTACTACTCTTCGCATGTACATAAATACCGAGTTGGATGGATTGACCGCGTGGTGCACAGTGTAGGCCACACGGAGCGGCTGCTCAGATTTGCTAAAGTACCTTGCAATCACCTTGGGTGCTAATCACGCTCCAACTATTCTACACGTCCGCAAACAAGGCACCCGGCAACCGAAGATGCTGACGTAAATCGTTGGAGTTGATTAGGAAGAGAGTGGGCCTCAAGACGGTTTACTGGACAACGCAACTAGTTGAAGGTGGACGAATGCCGAATTCCAAGCTCTTGCGGGGACAGCTGTGTAGAGACGCGTGCATTGATTATGGTGATAGATCCTTCAGGGATACGACAGGTGTAAGACATGGTGCTTGATTTTTTATTCGAGAGGTTTATCACACATGTGCAGCGACATGACCCAAACGCATCATAAATGTGCAGTATCCTCCGGTGAGGCTCTTCATGTCGGGTCTCAAAGTGCCTTTAATGTCATCAGGAAATAACAATGGCGTACCATATTTTACGGCTTTGTTGATGTCGGCGATTTGGAGCAGAACTGGTGAAGAACCGAGTAAACTCTCTTGATTGACCCTACGAATGATGGAGCGTAGAGAAAAGCAAGAGTCACTTTCAGTTACTACCTGATTATTACCACTCAAGTATGAGGATGGCCAACCTGGTAATTCGTTTCGGATCCCTCAGTTCTCCAACTTTTGTGACATTCGTTTTTGTGGTACTCCGTTGAATGTTTGGTTTCTTTCAAGAAACAGGATTACTACTGCATAAAAGGAATCGCTTGATTCTGAATTGTGATTAAGGTAATTTTCTTGATAGTTGGTGAACGATCGATCACGCAAGACGCAATTTACAATCACTAATCGAATGACTACAGTACGAACAGCCCTAGATCGCGCGTCACCAAATCTGATTCTGGAAGATCCAAAATGAACCGCATGCTGACCAGGTGAAAACACACCAGTCAATGTCTCAGCTCGCCAGCTGCATAATGGTCTTAGCTGACGGCTTCCTATAAAATCAAAATATTTGTTGACGGAATTTAAATTTCTACACAAAGTTTGTTTCCTTTTAGCCTTACAACAAATCGCGGTGACTCCCTGTGCTTAACTGGGGAAGTAAGAACTCCAATAAGTGGAATGATTTGTGGATTCGGTTTATCAAACGAAATGTCCACCAGCCAGATGAACATTCCGACCGTGGTAAAGGGGGACCATACAAGGCAAATCCGGCCGCAAGGAGTTTCAACCAACCAGATCCAGCGGCATTCAATTATGTAGGTAGGTTGGCAGTCAATTCGGAGATATTTCCGTAAAGGACACTAATGTACTTGTATGAATCTCGACGAAGATTACGGCCAGTAAAGGTGGACCACAACATTCAGACAATGTGTGAACATCAGAAAGGGACTGAAAAGTAAATGACCAACTGTGAAAAATGTGGGCCATTAAGACTGTTTATTCGACACTAATTTAAAGCTTAAAAGCAGAATCATAAAAAAATCTTAGTGCTGCACAATTTATGTAGTAGAGTATGAGTTAAGCTTAGTCATAGCAGTTGTATTTCATGGAGAATGAACTAGCGATGAATGTACAGTTCGACCTAGCATAACATCATAAGGTAGCTATTAGTGTTTATGCTCGAGCTTGCTAATGATTATAATAAGTTGAATGAAAACCATATTCCATAGGTCAAGAACATATGACATTATTCAATTACGCCAGGAAAACTCTATGTTTCTAATTAAATTGCTTAATTTACCACAAAGGTAAATTTAACGGATATAATCCACACCGCTTTTTGCCTTCTCATCATCCACCACGTTGCTAATTTTGGTATATTTCAAGAGAATGAAGAAATCAAACTAGTCATCCTTGACCTAAAATTAATTGCCTCGTCTGCAGCACAGATACAGGCACCTGTAAACGGCACCTGTAAACGATGCAGGGCTTAAATTGCTCACGTTCTTTGTTTAACGTGGTAGCATCCTCGTCTGACTTAAATGACCCGTTTTCCATTGATGTCTGTTCAGTTTCTGCCAGAAAAATTAACATACTAATTACAAATCTCACTAAATATGACCGCCAACCTATACTAATGTAGCTTTCTTGGATTGCATTTACACTGGTGAATCACAGAAATCAGCCTCGTATTATAAAACCTAATACAATAGGACATTTCTTCACTAGTTTGCCATTTTAAGTGACGACCGGATAAAGCCAATCACGGATGTTCCGTTATAAATATACCCATAATGTTCAAATTGCAGTCCAGTGTTTTATGGACATGTGGAAGACCATCTGATATGGAGGTTGGTGCGATAAGCACCAAAATAATATCTATACGATTGGCGAATTAAAATGAAGTGATACAACTTCAGCAAACATTACAACAGGTTATATGTCTAGTCTAGGTATAAAAGGTAGCGTTGAACTAAGGTATAACAGTAGTGCATCATAGTCAGCCGTGTAAATATAAAAATTGTTGAAATTAAATATTTCGCGCGGAATTGCGCTCGTTGAAATTCTCTAAACAGGTTTGCGTCGCTACAATTGACAAATTTCCATTTCCAGTAGCGGTTACCTTAATAGCTGCATATTATTATTCCGCCAACTTAGCTACACGCTAGTTTTAAATCCAACTAAGCCGCACTCCGTTTATACCGTTCAAATGCTAAATAATCCAAGAGTTTTAAGTATTGAATGCCTAATATCAGCGGTTGTATGCCTTTGCACATACACCATGAGACTAGGTTTGGTAAATGTAGTGGCACAAAGAACAAAACAAAAGCATCACTCCTGACCAGAAATGAACTGTGTAATCTGGACTGCACAGTCGATCTCCACAGCGTGCAAGGAAGGCTCGGCGTAAATTGTTCATTTTCTTGGTTTAACTAGGACTGGACCGAGAAAAAAACAACACATCATACCTCCATATAACAAAAGTTTTCACGCGTATCCCTTATGTATGCTGGAGCACCCAGTTGGCCTCTGAAGCTTACATGCATGCGAGGACACCTAGGCCTTCTTCTTGGCTATCCGTATATTTCAGGACTTTTAAATTTTCCCACATTTAAAGTACGTTGGCGCAGGTGGAATTCTTGTAACTTGCGCCCTCATTTTAACGAACCAGGAATGAACCACTAAATGGTTTCTTTTCTACCAACGACAATAACGTTAGCCTGGCCACATGTGAGCAAACATGAGTGTCACTGTTGAAAGTGTGAATTCTGACTAGCAACGATTCAGTCGGTAGATTAAGCTCGCGTAGTAGCCGTTCTTTTACAAGTTATGAGTCTGACCCTGGATCTAACAATGCATTCATTAATATCGTGCGATGTTTCGCACAAAGCTGTCTAGGAATCGCTCCCAAAGCAACCTGGTCAACGCACGCCTGCGGTTTTGTTAACTATAGCAAGCGGCAAAGGCGGCTGAAATCTACTTCGACTGTTCAGTATAGGATAATATTTTAGCTCAAAGCCATTCATCCCACAGGCGCACCGTGATTTAAAACTGTATGTGATACGGCCGCTAACCGCTGGACATCGTCCATGGAGAGAAAGCGGGAACGCCGATAAAAACAGTGCTTCCTGGTGAATAGAAAATAAAGCTGTGGGACTAGACGGGTTGGTTGTAAAAATTCCTTCGTTGCTAAGGCATTTCTCCTGTTCCATCGGACTTCCAGTAGATCCGCTCGTGGAAAGCCTTCTCGCGTTGCATTATTGCATCAAATACATTACCCGATTTTCGGCGATTTCTGCACGCGCACAAGCAAAATGATAGAAATCTGTGAAGGTGGGCTATCTTCCCAACCGAATTAAACAAGGCTCTCCTTTCGACCACTGGAGTTGCAAAGCTTACGTAGGCCTTCTAACGACTGCTGCTGCGGTTACGGTTGTATTTAACTCTGCTTCGAAATATTGTTGCAGGAAAATTTTCAGGTGCGTTTTCATTTGCGTAGTCATTTTATGTAATAAATAAATACGTGAATTAATGCATAAATATATGAATAAACGTATGGTTCCATTCCTGTCTACAAGCTGTGCTTTCGAGGGATAATAGCATATTGTACGGTAATCCCGTGCGCTTGCCTGAGTCATAATGAAGCTAAGGTTATGCACAACTTGCTGATAAGCACTGCACTTGGACGGAAGAAATGGCTTTTGGGGCACTTACTAGTTTAACAGGCGATGGCTTTGGCTGGCTACAAAATATTGAACAGGCTACAACACGTTCCGTTTTATAGTAGATGGATTCCACAGGCGAGCAGCATGCATCTGAATACAATCATCTGCCTTGCATTTCACAAGTGCCGCTCGTGGAACTTCTGATCGCCGTACGGCAACGCTGTAGGATCCGCCTCTCAATGGTGTTCATTCCAGATCCATTAGCCATTTTCGCTTAATTAGGGCTCCGGTAAATGGCGGGCTCAAGTAACGAAACTGTGATGGCATCAGAAATGTCGAAAACAGTGGTGCACCGAGTTCTAGTAAAAACAAATAAAATCAATGTAAAAATAAATATCCTCGAAAGGCAATTGGCAATTCGGCATATTTAGCTGGACATAACAAGCACAAAATATAACAAACATATCTATTTAGCGATGGACCTCGAGCGGCAAATTCAAACGGCCTTAATCGCAGCCAAACTTAAAACCAGTTTGGTAGCAGAAATATTGTTATAAGGAGAAGCTTGATACATTAGTCAAAACGGCGATTGGTCGCTGTACATGATAAGGGCAAAATTATTACATTACTTGCATAAGTTGCTTAGTTTCTGAGCGACTGCTAATACCGTACCAAAACGCTTGCTACGAATTCATATTAATTCACAAGCAAATACATTTAAAATAAGAAAAGTTATCAAAATTGGCTCATTTCTATAGAATCCTTATACGGCTTTTAACTTTTGGTAGGAGCAATATATACCATGTACGGTACAGTGGCCATAAAAGTACTTTCCAAGCGTAAGTAATAAACCATGGAGGAATACGTGAATAGCTTATGGGGAAACGCTCGAAAGTCACTGTAGAATGTTTTGCCTGCGCAAAAATCACGTGAATTTTTTTAAATAACCTATGGTCAACAGACCTCTGTGTGTCGTTTTCATAGGCCAATTGCTTGAAGAAACCATTATATATGTAAAATTCCCCGCATTAGTTATCTTTAAGCGGTTCTGTTTCCTGATACTACGCGACTGGTTTACAAGGAAAAACTAGTACAGCTTAGTGTCCATTTGACTCGAATGACTTTGTCAATCCCATTAATTTATTAGACAATTGCAGCCTGATTTATCAATTTTAGCTCGTTTATGCATCAATATACAAGTACCATCACTGCCACTAAGCTGCATGCGTCCATCATCAATAATAGAAAATGGACATCCGAAAAATAGCAAAATGCTACTAAACGTGTAACTCGCTGGATCCTGCATGGGTAGGGCTTCAAGAAGTTTGTTTTCAGGTTTCGGGTTTCCCAGAGTTAAAGAATTGTTGTGCCTCATATGCTGGCATGCCCTACTATGCAAATGTTTTCGCAAATGTTTTACGAGTTTGCTCTCTCAAAATTTGGAGGCCGAATATTAATAAAATTGATGTACCATCTGGCTTTAACGTCACATACGCTGCCACGTTGGTGTAGGTTCTTATGAGAGCTATTCCAGTTTACCATACAGAATAGTTAGATACTAGTTTTAATCAGGAACTGCAAAGTAGGCAGAAAATGGGAGTTGGTTTTTTACCTGCACCTTCCATGACCCAGGGTGGGTAATGTAGCTCGTTAAAAAATAAATTTTGTACAATTGATCAAGGTAAGGCAAGAAATGGTCGGACATAGCTGGATTTTTAGCTAGCTGGTGCAACACCGGTCTCTGGCGCATGGCTAGCTTTCTTGCCAGTGTCACAGAACCTGAAATAATAAATGTTAGGAGCATGAGTGGCAATGAAAAATGGACCTGGTTAATTATGCGGCCAGTCCACCAATGTATCCAATAGTGCTTGGCGAATGAGAAATGCAGATCAATGCTAAGAGATATGGGGAAAAGAGAAGATCAAGTGGAGTGCAAAAGTAAGGTTTAGGAGTCTATGACTCAACTGACGAGGCACATATTATTATGTTTGCCTCATAAACTTTGTGTCAATCTAGTTTTGTCCATTCTTCGAAGGGACTTATGTTACAGCAATTTATGCTTCAAATAACGGCGCCATCTCGAGGCTAATATCCACTGTAAAAAGAAGAGCTATTGCGGTTCCCCTAGTAGCCAGATCTGCTAATTTTAGTGGCTACCACATTTGTAGAGCCACGGATTGCAGAAACGGGAAGAAATAAGGGACACATATATGACTATTAGAGGGAGTTAGATAACCTTCAGGCCATACTGATAAACAGCGCCCGTATGTGCAAATAAGTGGGAGCAAAAGAGTAGATTTGCTTGGATTATACCACTGGGTTAAGTTCGGCTCCGATAAGAGCAGATGAGTGATGGACTCCACGAACTATTCGCACGTTTGTGCGCCCACACGTGTCTCAGTTTAAGAAGAAATCGCAAGATAAGAGTTTGTTAAGTTAGGTCCACATACGCGAAGCCGCAGGACAACCTATCTAAAGGATGGTACGCGTTATAAAGATGGAGATAAGGAAAGATTGACGCAGTTATCGTTAAGGTATGTAATCCGTCAACTCAGAGGGATTCACCATTGCGCTCAGTAACATTTATTGCAAAACCGAATATTAGATTAGAAAGTGTGGGTCAAAAAGTTGTAGAAGAAATCTACGGCGTTTAAAACGAGCTGACCAACAATTATATGTGGCCTTAGAAAAATAAAGAAGGAAAGGAATGTAGAGACAAGGAATGGAGATGTAACTGAAGGTGGCCATTTAAATGGGGTACCCGTGGATAAGGAATTAAAGCCCCTGGCTCAAGCGGCTTCTTGTGGAAGATGTACGCCCGTTTAGTTTAAAAATGACTGCCGCTTACTTCTCGTGCGTCGTGGTTAATCATAGTTGAAAGCCAGTCTTTCAAGTTAAAGCATGGCGTGTAAGTAAGCTCTACAGTTACATTCCATAAATAACGGCCCACCGTTGTCGTGTTCCTCGATATCCAAGTTGCATTCGATTCGGGGGATAGGCGTGCACTTTGAGAGTCTCTACTCATGGAAGGTATACCTGAGAAATGTGTACATATTATCCGAACATTATACTCGCGTAGCTGGGGCAGTGTTAGGGTACACAGCAAGCTGTTCTCGCCCTTTACTAAGACAAGGTTGCCGGCTGTCACCTTTCCTCTTCAACTTCGCTATTGAGGAAATCATGGGAATGGCGTATATAGGACATGATTAAGAGGGTGTGGATCTGATCCCAGGAGAACGACTACTTGAAGTAGAGCATGCTGATAGCATTACCCTTATCTTTGACAGCACACAAACGTGCCAAGCGGCACTGGACAGATCAGCACTGGCTGTCAGCCGCTTCGGGCTTTGCTTTGAACCATCGAAGTGCAAAGCGTTCCTCAAAGGTTGGCCTGGGCCGCCTCCTACGCCGACCCTTGGTTTGGATCAGCCAGAAGTCGTTCAGAAATTATACTACCTGGGAAGTTTTGCCAGCGCCCGTGGGATTGAAAATAAGCTCACGAACCGTATAGAAAAAGCTCGAGGTGCTCTTGCTAACCTAAGCTAATTATGGCACCAGCCCGACATCACTCTTGCCCTGAAAGGTAGAGTGTACAATGCGGGTGTGTAACCTGGCCCATAAAAGCAGCGGACCTGAAGAGGCTGGTTACGTTTGACCACCGGTGCCTTCGTAATTTAGCACACATCTGGTGGGAACATCGAGTGAGCAACGAGCTTGTTCGACGCCTTGTTTTAGACACAGGGAAAGGAAATGAACTGCTCAGCACCGTTATTTCATGTACCAGGCTCAGATGGCTTGGCTAAGTTTTACGCATGCCAGCCCACCGACTCCCGCGACGTGCGTCGTTTGCGCGCCTGGGGTGTGGACGGAAGAACAGGAGGGGGTGTCCAAGCAATGACTTGGTCGAGAGGAATGAAGGCCCTCACTTCGGAGCTGGCCTCGGTTGGAGCGTCTCAGCTACCTGGTCGGGGTCCGGAAGGCGATGAACACGTTTGGTTGGATACACGTGCTGATATTGCTAGCAGCCAACCTCAGTGGCGTTCTGCTGTGAGTTCCTTTGTCCCACTGCATCCCTCTTAGCCTTCCCTTCCAACCACGATCTTACTAGTTTGCCTTAAATAATTTTGCATAATAAGTTGTATGCACAGCAGCCGGCTGGTAGCTTACCGGAACGATGTTCATCTGTTACCGGTAGATCAGCTGGCTTGCTCCAGTTGCATTTTTCTCCTTTTTCTTCTATGTTTTGCGGCACAGTAGCAGAGGCGTTTCCCACCTCGAGCTAACGTGCATAATGATGACGATGTTGAAGCTTTACAGTTTAATGTTACCATTGCTGTCCAGTACTCCTTAGAGCATAGTAAAGATTGGATAAGGAAGTACTAGCCTATTACTGAACCGCTGACAGCGTATAGAACACATTCACCGGAAATGCAGCTTTGCCATGCTGGTTAAGAGTAGTATGATAAGTATCTTCCTATTGGCGCCGTAATATGTTGGCAAGTGAGGTAGACAGCCGTGAAGGTGGATGTACAAATTGGGCGAAATAGGCCGTCGTTGCGGCTGCACTTACCATTGCCTCGTGGATTCTTAAGACCTGAGTGACTGCCGGAAAGCTAGAAACGGGCGAAACGATAAAGAATGCTGTTGATTTTGCTCATAAACTCGGATTTGCGTCCTTAGCTCCTAGACTCATGGTGCGGTTGATCCAGCCGAAAGACAGTTATTAAGCCAAGGTTGACACAAGTGCATCGTTTTCTTCATCTGGATAGAGCATGATATTACACCGAGGTACACCGTGGTTGTTCATGCACCATCCGGCCCGGTCTCGGAAAGCAATTATCTAAACCACAGACGTTAAAGAGCCGTTTTGCATTATCCCGGCACAGAAATTTGCACCTTCATTTTGAAACACTGCGGGCTCTGGCTTTCTTACTGTCTGGCTGTTAGGTTGTTTAAACTATTTATATATGCCACTAAGAAGAAACGTGAGCGTAGTGACTTCCTCGCTATCAGTGGCTTAATAGTACTACTCCAGTTTCCGAGCTTACATTCTGTTCCAGCTCACACATTAAGGTTGGATAGATCACTATGCACAAAGTTGTGTATTACCTAGTGCAGGTTGCATAACTTAAGGACAATAGGTCGCAGCCACAGAGGTTGGAGTCCGATCTGATCACACCGCTGTTGGTAACTAAACGCCTGGTATCGTGAAGCGAGCATGTTCCTGAACCGCCGTTGGGCTTTTTAAAGCAAAATGCGGTCCGACTTACCCAAGCTGCTATATATGAAAGCGCAGTACTCCAAGATCGGGTGATCGTGACACGGATAAATTTATAGACAGTCTGCGACAGTGTTTATGTGGCGGCCAATCTAAAAGTTTGATTGTCGAACATTTGCGACTTGAAAGTACACTTGCTCAGAAAAGTTGAGACTCTTGGAGTAATTCAGGCTCAGATTTTTGCTGGTGTTTGATGCTGAATAGGAATGCCCTTAATCCCATGGCTCCATCGAGTACTGAGCATTAGTACGTAATGGCACCCGATTTTTTAGCGAATAACTTTATTTGCTACAGTTGACAATATGACTATAGGGTTCTTAATTTGCTCGTATTTTGTCGAGGTCGGATATGGTTGTAATTGGTGAGAAGGCTTAGACGATTTTGGTATCAAGAGCGAATAGTAATGGTTGAATGTGCTGTACGCTGTTGCAGCTATCATTGATTAAATAGTAAGGGTATTGAACTTAAAAAGCTTTTCTTTATAACACCACTCGAAATAGGGGCCCAGGGGATTCGACAAGTGATATTTTAACTGACTGCGTGCATCCGACTAGGTATGATTCCAACCAATCCAAAAGCGAACTCCCAGCACCATATGCCTTTACCTTGTGTTGCAGGTGGAACGTAAATTCAAACAGACGGCTGAGGAGTAAGTTGCTGGCAGCCTCATTAAATAATATTCAGGATTGGCACGATATTTTAGGCTCAGGCATGCACTAATAGGTATACAGCGTTGAAAATAAGAGAGAACAGACAGCACTAATTGCAACAGCTGTAGCAAACTTTGGTTGTAGAATCACCTCTGAAAGTAACGGGTGTAAGTGATTAATACAGCAAGCACCACCAAAATGCGCCAAGTTTTTCACTCCAATGTTTGCTTCTACATTGGAACATACGACTCTAATAGGTCGGCAGAGAAGAGTAAAGGTTCGAGCAAGATTTGGTGTGAAGCAGAAGCCTTGAATAATCTAGAGACGCGGCACATACTAATAGGCATTCAAAGCTGAAACCAAACTGGTAATAGACGAACTTAAATAATACAGCTATGGCGAGAGAACAGTTGCAGAGCCAGCTGTGAAGCACACATCAAACGAAAATAAAACCTTGGATGGACACAGCATACTGGAACTCTACAGAAAACCTAAAATATCCCGTACTACTAACGAATATAATGTTTATTTATAGCGTGGTGATATTTCCTTCCCACGTTGGTCAGGAGGACGGTACTTACGGTTTAGAACAGTAGCGGTTCATTCGCGAAATACTCTCCTTGGAAAACTTTGTGGCGGGATCGCTCAAAAGGTTACTTATTTCACGTAATTATACAGGAAGTGGATCAGGAAACCTAAAACCATTGTTAGTCAGAGCGCTCAGCGCCGGAAATGTTAGAACTTTGACAGATGTATCATAAAAGCCCGCCATCTGAACTACGTTTAAAAGCTGCTGAATCCATGCATAGACCAGCCACGAGGTTACCTAAAATAGCAACTCTAGCAGCGATAATGCAGGAGCATAAAGTTACCTCTTGGTCACGCGATGGTGCAGTATCTCCGGACAAGGAATGAAACGTACCATAGACAAATCATTTTGCGAACAACGTGTTAACCTCAATTTATCGAAGAAATCGAGTAACGGCGGAGTGCACATCAGTCGGCATTCCACCACACTTGAATCCTTTGGCTCCCTGTGGGCTCCTATAGACTGAGAAACTATCCTGCTTTTATACCAATGTTCAACGCCGTTTTAACAAGCCGACCGAACTGAAAAATCGCCAAAGTTCGATGCCATGCGGTATCTTAGTTTCATGAAGACATGGTTGGACAGTGGAGTGACAGACGCTGAAGTCCAACTGCCAAAACTTTCCCTCATAGGGAACGAAAAGCTTACGGATGAGGGGAAATCATGTAGTGCCGAATTGACTTATAGTGCGAGCCCTTTGATGACTCAGACATACAGTTCGCTAGTTCTCTTTGGTGCCGCCTGCTAGTACACGGCGGTGACACCTGCCTTGTCGATTTGGTATACCCACCCAAACACTTCACAGGAAATGGACTGCCACCTTCCAACCGCTCTAAGAGACAGCCTAAAGCGAAAACACTCACACATCCTTAGCATGGGTGCTTTCAAGGTACACTGTTTGGAAACCACTGCTACAATCGGAGAACCACTCAAAGCAGATATGTATGAGCATATGACCCGTGTTCCACTTCACAACTACGTCCTTAAGCCCACTGCTTTCAGGATAAGTAATAGACCATATTTACTAAATCTAGTGTTCACCAACGGGGATCATATGATTAATGTGTTGATTGCAGAATCCCCTTTGTTTCGCAGTGACCATGCACACATCATATTTCACTTTATCAACTGTGCCAAATAGCGGCGCCAGAACACTGATTTGCTACGCAGCATTAGTGTTACGACAGCTTATCCAAGCAGGACAATGCCACAACCTGGGCGTTCCCCGCTGATGGCCACCCGGATCTTGGATCCGTCCGCAAATTCAAACAATTGGTTACGCATGCCCAAGTGACAAAGTATTACAATGGGTCTAAAACCATTATGCTGTTACAAGCGGAACTAGTTTAGGGATGACGGTACGCAACGCAGCCTGGCGAAAGTATAGGACATCAAAACCACCTGCTAATCGATACAAATAGGAAGTCCATCATAACCGCTTTACTTAAACGCTCAGAGCTGACAACGTCGCAAATCAGGCGAAGCTGGCAAAAACTCAAGCTTTAAGAGGGAACCGCTAAACAAGTAGGTCGATAGCCGTCGTAACTTAAGACAGGTAAATGCTTCGCCCCGGACAACTATTTGTCCAACCAGAGCAACCATAAAAGCAGCAACCAAATAGCAGAAGCAATATGCTTCGCCATTCAGGGTCTTACCAACTGGCCATCTACCAACTTTTGTTTTTCAACCACCAGGACTCAATCACCTCCCATTTACTGCGGTAGCCATACTGCAGAAGCGAACACCTTTGAGTGAAAACAGCTCCCCAGAAATCGGCAACCTTAGCCTGCAGGCACTGGCAGCAGCAGCAATAAAACTAGCAAGTGCTGCGGTTTAGTTGTTTTAGCACTGATTAGACCAGAACAAGATAACTGCGATGTGGAATATTAGAATAATAACCGATTCACAAAGGCAGAAGCAAGATAGCCTTCAAAATACCGCCTATTGTCCATGCTCGCTGTATTGTCCAATCTCATGGAATACATCATTGTTGATGCGTTGGTGTGTTATCTCGAAACTAGTGACATCATTGCTATTGAGCAACACGGACTTCGGCGAGAGCGATCGTGCAAAACGAATCCAACAATCACGAGGTGTAGTTAGACTGGGCAAGCTGACGATGGAGAGGACGTTGACTTGACCCACTTGAATTTGTGGAAGGCGTTCCACATATTAAATCATTGCTATCTCCTTTCCAAGCTCTAATAATACAGGTACCGTGACCCTCTCATGAGCTGGATTGCCACCTTTCTCCTGCGATGACAATTGGTAGTCAGAGTCCGGATTGCCTTATCAAAACACATGCCAGTCACGTCAGGGGTGCTTCAAATCACAGTTGTAGGTACAGGATTGTTTTTCGTAATCATAAATGCGCTTGCACGGAAAACGGCTTTAAACGTTCCGTTGTTTGCTGACGATAGCAAGGTATGGCGGCGGCTGCAGTCGGATAACGATCAGAATTCATTCCAGGGTAACTCGGATACGGTGCATGAGTGGTCAATTAGAAATATTTTCCGGTTATAACTGGACGAATGGAAAGTACACTACACACGCAGCCAGTTTACCTACTTTTACAAGCTAGTAACGCAGATACTGAAAAGATCATCCATCGAACGCGTCCCTGGCATCCTTGTTCAGGATAAATTGGGTTGTTCCAAGCAATCTGCAGATGCCTCGAAACCTGGTAACCAGATCGGCTTTTCTACGACAAGCATTCGGACAACACGACATCAGCATTTTCAGATAGACACTGATACCTCAACGTCGGGCTTCCAAAAACGCCATTGGAATGCGTCACCACAAATACGAACCCAGGATAAAAATTTGGGGTATTCAGCAGGAGATATTACCGCCTATGAGATGACTTTATAAATGCGTATCTGATTAACATAATAAAATCATGTGCCGCTCCTTACCGCAACCCAGCAGTAAAATCAAACTTAAGGGCAATTTTTGTTCGTCGCAATCAGCCGACAATTCAGATATGTCGACCAGCTGTCAGGAAAAGCACCAGACGGCCGTTTTGCCCTATTGTCGGCTGATTGCGACGAAAAAATACTCACCAAAATCCTTCCATTCATAAGTAATACCAATTCGGCCGTACGGATTCCACAAAATGCTATGTCGATTCATAGCTGCCGTAACCGGGAAGTCCTGACGCCGGAAGGCCGACCGCTGTCATCTGCATGGCAGGTGCCTGCATGGCAGTGGAGGATGCGTCAGGCTATATCGCATTTAGCTGACTATTCACGATAGTCAGATACCGTCCTCCATGGCGCAGTTGCATAAGCTGCGGGTTAGTTGGCAAGAGCCACTTGCAGTCATGGGTTCGGTCCTCCGCAGAGAACCGAAGGATGCGCACCACTGTTGAGCCCCAATAGGGCGAAACGGACATCTGGTGCTTTTCCGGACAGCTGGTCGACATATCTGAATGGTCCGTTGATTGCGACGGACAAAAATGCTCACCAAAATCCTTCCATTCATAAGTTAAGGGCAACTTCTTGAATAGAAGAGTACGGCCGACTGGCGCCCTTTCCACCACCTTTGACTGGATAGGAGGAGTAAAACTTTGCGATAATTTACTGCCTCCGTTCTGTTTCAGTCGTTGTCAATAGGTGTTATTATTATAAGCTTCCACATGACATGAACTTGGTTCCGGTCTAAGCTGCGCTTGAAGAATTGCGCTAGTCGCTCGGCTGGTTGACTTGCTGCTGTGCTCCGAACCTTTGGGCGAATAGTGTCGACACACTGGGATTTGTGCTTGCATAAAGTGGTCAGCTTCTGGAAGACATCTTAAGTGGTAAAGGAGATGGAAGTGAGTCTCGGCGGCGGGGCGAAAATTAAGAGCTCCTGTTGGTAATACAATCTGCAGCAAGTTTGCTGCTTTCATAGCAGTTCGCATCGGGCCATCATCCCTCGTGAGTAGCGGAACTCATTGCGTTTTCTTGCGCAGACCACTGCTGTACTTATACAATAGTTTGTGCTTGGTGCTGAAGGTTTTTGCTATGTTCTGCTGATGCGCGGCTGTGTCCTTTCCAAGCAATTGAGTGCACTGTTTGCATGCAGCTACGTAGTCATCCCGGCTTTCGGTTGTTGAGTATTATCTATACACTCGCAACGATGGGTTGCGCACTGCAAGCGATTTTTAAGTTCTAATCCTTACGCATGTAACTGTTTCAAACAATTTCAAAGCTTTGACTTTTAAGTATCTGTAACTCGCCGATTAAATTTGTTAACGAACTCTTTTCTGGTGACATTCGTGGCTCTGCAGCGAGGAACGACTAGGTTGTGGCACTGACAAGAGGTGTTACGCGTGATGCCCCTTGCTGTCTCATGGTCCGCGGCTCGGTTTTCTACATTGCAGATGAAGCTGAAATAGTTAACTGCGTGAACACTACGACCTAACGGCAGTCTAAAACCAACGCGTCAAGCATACGTTCTTCTTAGGTAAGCATAAGCTCAAGCAGAGATGGGCTAGTACCTGGTCTAAACCGCGTGGGCGAAGTGACATTATTAGAAAGCGGAATACTGGTCACAAGCACTTACAGTTCGCCTTTACGTTGTTCTCCGTTCGCAGCATTGGTTTCGAAACTGCATAATTACATCATCCATGGTCAAGAGGTGAGTGTGTCTTCCGTTTAGCATTCGCCGTAGCGCAGTTGCAATTAGATAGTCTGTTTTAGGTGTAGATTTATGGAAACGGTACACCAATGCTATAAGGCAAATGTATCTGCTCTTAACTGCAAACAATACCATAGCGAAGCAGAAATCATAAAACCTGTATCCCCATGACCTTGCACTGTGAGTCGCTTCGGTACTAGAGAAGTATGCATCCCGTCGTGTTGAATGAGTGACATATCAAGTGCCGAAATTTCCGCGTCCATCCTTTCAGTAATAACCATGTTTCCGTGTTGCCGTTTGGATCATATTTCGGGGAAACTTGGCGATCATTTATTTCGGCCAACTTATTGAAGCTGCCCTGAAATATCGTGTACAAACATGCTAGTTTCTCGGTATCTAGTAGGTCGCAGAGAGTAGGAAGTTCAGATGTGTGGGCGTGCTAACCTGTGAAATCAGCAATTTTTCATTTTAGTTTTTTGATGAGCTGCCCGTACCAATTTCAGACATTGTTCTGGCCAAAGAGCATCCCCGACCTTTACCTAAATTCTGGTCAGCATTTGATAAAAAGTAATCCTCGCCTGCTCGTATGCTTTTACAGGATGGTTGCGCAAACGGATGTTGCGGAGCATTTGCAGTCCTTAACCCAATTTCCGAATGAAAGCTTTTCCAAATTTGGCGCACATTATGTAACGCATCAGCGCTGCTTGCTCAGATTGCACAACGGGCTATAGGATTTTTGGGCCACATCATCTGTACTTTGGCTAGAGTAGTTAGTGAAGCACGGAAGACAGTTTGTTATATTAGCAAAATTGGAGGACGTCCGATGGCCTTCCAAATGTTGGTGATCGCCGATCCATTATCTACCTAAATATTTGAGAGATAGCAAACAAGAGTCATTAACAGATAGCGCCTGCGCTAAATGGCGTGGAATTTATAGGTAGCAACAATGCTTCGAATAGCCATTTATTGTTTTGACTTCGAATATCATTTGTTGTAATTGTTCGTTTGCGTTGGGTTGCGGGGCCTTCAGCAACCATATTTGTGAATGTAACGCAGCAATTGTTTACGCCGATGTCGTTGCTAAGTTCACTGTAATGCGCAGTGCCATGCACCACGATTCCAACATGCTGTAGGCGGTGTTTGGTACTACTGCAGATGTAATCTGACTGGTCTAACTTCCACCATGTTGATCTGCAGCTGTTCCACCGTAATGGAATCATGTTTCAGGTTAAGCAATCATTGATATTCCTTTGCCAGTTTCTACAAGGTGATGTCTGGGCCTTGTTCCAGCTTGGTGAGAAGTTGGGCGCCAATGTCCCGTTTTGACATAGACTATAAACCAGAAATAAACAGCAGAGAGTGGATCGCTGTGTCCGTCATGAATGTAAGTTTAACAGTTTCCTGCTCGGAAGAAACCAAATTGGTGTCCGAGTCGAAATGCCAATGGACTGTTGGGAATTCGTAGTCCGCTTTAACATGATGCGTATATTTTTGTTTTAAATAGAGTATAGAACTTCTAACCGCAAGTAGCAAAAGGAAACTTTTACTTTAATTGCCATAGCATAGCTGTTTAATCTTGTAAAATGCATCCGTTAAAGTTAAATACGGTTTCTCGAGATTCCGCCTCAGACTGTAAATAGACTACCGAGAATTCGCACTTGGCTTAGTGCCTAACCTAATACGCTTTATACGATCCAGTAAAAAGCTTACCATGAGTAATTGTGTGCCACATATCATAAAAAGTGCTAGCTTTTTATGCCAAATTTACCCTTAAGTGTATACTTTACAACAGGTCGTACTATTGTTTACAAAAATGGTAAGAATTTTAACGTCGTTTGTGTATAGTTTTAAGCTAATGCAAGTAGCAGATTACTGAGAAATGTACGCATTTGCATACGTAACCAGAATAGGCGTATCAAGGTTCAGAAAATGGCTTGTGATCCTTAAATATTTGCCTTTCATCCTCTAGCACCTCTGTCGGATACATTTGTTTATTGCATATCATGCCGCGCTGCTTGGCCCCACCAAAATTAATAAAACCAACCTCAACAAAGGCAAAAGCCGAAAAGCGAACCTTGTTGACTTACATCAGCGGAATTGCTAAGATGGCAGCGAGAAGTTTGTAACACTCGTGAGTGAAATTTACCCACTAAAAAACGGGAACAATCCGAATTAGATTTTTTTAAATGTAGGCTAGACTTAGCAAGTGG
>CALYDF020000627.1:0-32841 GCA_944474145.2 Dicrocoelium dendriticum | reverse complement strand
ATCAAAGCACTTTAAAAATGATCCTCAATCATCAGCATCTAAAGCTAAACCAAAAGAGACTAGTACGCGGCAAACATGGTCAGGTAGAAAAGTTCATTTTCTAGACCGTCTAGCGTATTAGACATCTTGAGAATAACAACTTGCTGTGCTGTCTATCATGTTATACTACCAGCTGCCAGTGATTTTCTACTTGTTACTTTCCAGTGTTTGCCAGGAGAAGAAAGAACACCCTTGGCACGACTAAGAACATTCTCATGTCGACAAGGACGGAAGGATTGCGTCGGACAACACCTGCAACTTAAACATCCTTGTTGCAATACTACATTCTGCTCCCACATTTTCATTGTATCTTAGCTAACAACTTTACCTGCATGCCTCCTGTGCTTCAGCCTCGAGCATTTTAAGCGACACTGTATCAGGTGGAGGTCAGTTTTCCCGGCAATTCCCACCGGGTTTTTTACTCCTGGTCGCTTATTACCGTGCGTCTACCGCACTGGTGGGGAGGTATGTAGGAGCTTTAACTTATTCTGCTATTTTTAGCTTATTTCTCTTCGCACAGTGAATATACTAGCTACAATCATGTGACCCTCTACCCACATCACTCAAAAACTATTGATGCGCACACAATCAATAGACAAGTTAGTTTGAACTCTGGCTCATACCATCTAGCCAACTTCCACCAGTGTTTTCCCCGTGCAATCATTCTGCCTGGCTGTCGTCGTGTAATTTCGGGAGCCCCCAAAATATATTATTGGGATATCAACAAGATTTTCTTTCCGACATCCAGTAAGGACGGCGGGAAATGGCTATCTACGAACTCCGCAACTAGCCAGCGCTCCTACACGACGTTGCACACAAGCATTAGTGGTTCTCTTACTAAAATAAGACAAGACAAACACATTCACACGGCAAATCTCTGCCCACAAAGGTACGCAAAACGAAGCGATGACGGTGATATTGTAGCCGAATGGCATAACAATAAAGCACAATCTATATTGAAGAGACAACAGTCAATCAACCGATTCACGCAGATAAACTGGTGAGGGTCATCGTTCCTTCTCACGATGCATCACATTTTCTGGAATCCGCAAGTAGAACTTCATGTAATGCTTCCTCGCACGTCGGCATTGCGCAACTTAACCATATCTTCATAGTATGATCAAATCGCTCGGTCACTCCGTTGGTTTGCATGCTGTACGGTGGAGTTGGTCCTCTCCAAGTGCCGCACTTTTACAGTATAGTCTGAAACGCCTGTAAATTAAAGCAAGCTCCTTGGTCCGTAATAACATATTGTGGTATCCATATCTTGCTGACACAATGAATTCGACTACCTTAACCACGGTCTCGTCGGTGTAGCGTCTGCACATCGAGTGAAGTGGTCAATCAATATTAGAACGTGTTTGTTTTCTGCTCGACCCATCGGTATGGGCCCCCTAATATCACTAGTAACCGCTGTCCATCAGTCACTTTAAAGCAATCCCCCAACCGTCTGCTTCCCGATTGATGACTGAGTTATTATCGTTCTACTCATCAGCAGTCTAATGAATAAACATAGAGTCAGACAAAACTTTGACAATCACTGGAACAATACAGGTTTAAACAACGCGTCATCACCATGGCACATCAGCTGAAGGTGAGCAATACGCTTCAGCTACTGTGCCGCAAGAATAAGTGAACTTTTTTATTTTTTACACGCCAGTTTTTCTTTTTTGCCTTTTTTGTTGGTTAAGCGTTAAGCAGTTGAATCTAAACAAGTATGTACACATAGCTTACATTGGTTTCTATTGCGCGCCCTGTCCTGAATTGTTTACAGCCATCGGCAATACTCATCCCTTGGTTCTCAGCCCAGCAGACGTGTGGATTCAACGGCAACATGACGTGAAGTCAATGATTTCCTATGCTGTCACCAGGTGGACGGTTGACCGCCACACGGTCTCTGCAAGCCGAGTCCTGCACGAGCGAAAAGAGCGCAATCTGGTAATGTCACAACTGACATCCATAGGATGTTTCCGAGCCATCTTATCTGACGCAGCATTCGGTGAAAGCATAAGCAGAAATCACAAACAAACATCGTTTCTTACAACTTCGTGAATCAACCTTATTTGATGTCATCAAACGGGCTACAAACGAACGGCGGTTCACTGGAATCCAAGCCACCAACAATGGTTTAATCTTGGAGCTGTGAATGATACCTAGCCCAGATTGATCCGTGAGTGCTGTATCAGCGTCACCGGATGCATACAACCAATAGGGAGAGGACAAGGCCACTAGGGTCATTGATCCTAATTTCAGAGGCACAGCTTACGTCAATATCTAGTGTGTCCAAGGTGCGTGCGAGTGCAGCCTATTGGGCTAGTTGTCTTACAGTGCGAACGATGAACGCCGTCAGGAAACCGGACCAGTGTGGCTTTAGAAGGGACTGTTGCCGATAGGCGTCCAGTGGATGTTTCAGGAAGGTGGATGCAGATGGTTCTACTCCAGTGACATTTCGGTTGCTGCCACTTAAGTTAGGAATTATAGAAGGATGATTACTAATGGGGTCAGGGTGAAGTAAGAGAAACAGGTGGAAAAGAAAGAAGGGAGGCGCCAGCAGCAGCACGTTTTCGCTTGTCCGCCCAGCTGTATGTAGCAGACAAGGCGGCGCTTGATAATCTGCGCAACAGCCGATGCATGATTTAGTTAGAGTTTGGGGAAGTTGTCCAAGTTGTATGTGGGATAAGATACTGCTAGGGCGCCCAGACTTAGACAGGAGGACGATTAGGGACTTCAACCAAAGCCTATCAACAATGCAGCCGGAAGGTAGCAATCATTTAATTTTACGGAAATGGACGCCATCCCATTTCAAACCTCAGCCTGGGGGACTAGAAGCCAGAGATTCTCTGACTGCTAAGTTGACTAAGCTGGTAAGAGCAGCTCTCAAGGGGCCGGAGGCGTCAACCAGTATAGTTCAATAGTTCAAAATGCACGCAAAATGTCCAAAGCCAAACTTCCGCTTTGCTGGGTGGATCAACTGTGACAACCCAAGGCGGGCAGTTGGTTTCGCAGGAAATACGAGTGTACAGTGTGGGCCAGTTGAACTCGAAATGAAATTGTTCGGCTCATCGAGTTAAGCGTCGCTGTAGCTTGGCAATCGGCGAACCATCTGTCTCGCAAATAGTCTCATTGACAGTAGTGCATCGCTGCTTGTGCGTGTTGTCGGAGGGGGCAAAGCAAACTGTTTCCGAAGCCCACTGGAACTACCATACTTCACGACCACTGTGTAGACTTTGTTTGAGTTTCCGACTTACAGGGAAGATTTGCACTTCCAGTGAGCAAAGCATAGCCTGAAACGACTGACAGCTAGTACTAATCTTACCAGTGCCGCTTGTGAGCTGTCACATATGGGTGCATTGTCGTCAGCATACTTCAAGTCAAGAAGAGGTTCACTTGGGAGCAGCTTCAGCATTTCTTAATCGTGCCTCGTGCACGATTGAGATTGTTTGACTGCGTCAATAGCAAAGTTGTAGAGAAACGATGACAAGGGGAATCCTTGTGTTACACCGCTGGAGATATTGAAGAGCAGCGGCAGCTTACTGGAAGCCCTTACTCTGCCCGAGTCACGCGTATACAACACGCAAATAATATTTATATATTTTTCTGGCACAAACGTTCTGAGTAGTCCGTCTCATGGGACACGTTGACCTAAATGAACCGAAGGCACCTTTGATGTCGAGGAACATGACAACGGTGCTCCAACAACCGACGTAAAGTGGATATTTGATCGATGCAGCCTCGACTTTGATGACACAAGGTCTCCTTCTCATGAATCTGGTCATCACAAGTGCTAGTCAGTCTGTGAAGGATTATGGAGGCAAGCAAGTTGAAGGCGATGGAGAGCAGAGTACTTCCTCTATGGTTCCCAAATACCGAACGTGAGCATCGTTTGAAGATCGGGACAATAAGGGAGCGAGTTCAGTCGGTTGGGACAGTTTCCTGCTCCCACAGTTTCACTTGTAACTTCATAATCAACACAGACACTTTGGCCGCCAAATTTGAAAATAACTGGAGGGAGATCATCTGTTACTGCTGCTGCTTTATTTAAACTTAGCATTGTGATCCAAAGTGATAGCCCACGGAGCATATGGATAACAGGCTGGTGAGTAATCTAACGAATGTGGTCGATTACATTGCATTTCATGGTGTTCACCTCAAGGACCCAATCGTTTTGACAAGTTTTGAATAGGCTGTCCACTCTCTTCACGTATATTTTCACTAACACCAGGTATCCTGTTGCTGGTTTTCTGTAGCAGACGAAACAACTCCCGATGGTTACCAAGCGCAGCGGTCACATTTAGTTCTCTGTTACGGAGGCGAAACAGCTGACTACGATGGTGCGCACTACCGGGGCGAGATCGGCCAGATCACGTGAGCGGCTGACAGGCTCGTTGTCATGGTCAAACCGGAAGCTGACGAAATCAGACCGTCGTCGCCGCACGGGTTGCTATGTTGCGGACGTGATCCTACCTAGAGTCAGAGAGAGATGGCCGCTACCAGAGTCGAATATGCTCAGACAAGCGGTGTGACTCACCTCAGTGGTAGAGGCGAGGTAAGCGCATGTGACCTATAAAAGTAGCCATGTTTTGTTCCAAGAATACGTCGGTCTAGCAGGCTCAGCGTTTTGTTTTCCCCGGCAGGTTGGTGGCGCAGAGAGACAGAGAGGCAAAGGACAGCGTTACAACACTCTCACGCATGACGAGACCACCAGGATTTGCGGTTTCTGTTCGGACTTGCTTGCATTTTCACCCTTAGTTCTTTGCACTTCTCCTTGTGCTCGGTACAGCCAGAATGTGCCGGCGAGCATGGATAAGTTCCAGAGACTGCGAAGAGCCCCAATGTCCATGTTGGGGATTAGACTTATCACATAAGGATTTGTCTGCTGCCAGTAAGGACGGATGAATATGAGGCAAGGGAGCTTCAAATGCATCTAATGAGCGTTTACTCAACTCGCACGTCAACGTAATTCGATAGGCATTCAAACAACTGGTTTCACCAGTTGGCTGGAGTCAATGGGCTCACAAGGTCGGCTTGCCCATCCGCCAAAACGCATCCGCAGGTCAGCACATACAAGTGCATGGTCAGGTGTCCACACCTGTGCTCCAAATCGAGCGACAGTTTTGGACGCACTCTCTCCATCGGTAACTTATCGCAATGTGATCGATTTGCGTCCATAACTGCTTCAAGGTTGGTGGGCGCCAAATCACTCTCCGGCGGGCGCTGTGTCCCAAATTAGTGCTCGCAAGAAATAAGCAAGCATCTTCACACCAATGAAGTATGCGCCCACCGTTATCATTGCGCGTGCCAATACCATGTTGGCCGCCTAGATGCAGATGATCAGTGGGCAATTTTCCAACTTGAGCGTTCAGATCTCCAGCCAGCACTACAGTGTCCGAGCTTCTTCTGTGGCAAAGGACTTCGTTCATTAGACGATAGAAGTTGTCTTTTGCCGAATCATCGCTACAGTTTGTGTGTGCATAGGCAGTCATGACGAATGGACACCTGTTTGTCCTGCGTGGCTTCGGAACTTTGAGCAGTAGAGCTAGTCGGACCGCACACATCCGGCTAATGATTGGAATCCAGTCAACCAGAGCCGCTTCAACCTGGGGACCCATGGCAATACCAACAATGGCTTGGCCGGTGCTCGAAGCTGCATCGTCACCGGATAGGCACAATGCGAAAGTGCTGCTGGTGTCACCTGAAGAGGATCGCAAAGTGAGCACAGAGCTCGAATCTTGCAGGCGGGTCTCCGAGAAGCAGCAGTTCTCGATCGAGAGGGTCTCTAATGTTCAGGCAAGTGCTGTCTGTTGACCGATCTGTAGCAATGTGCGTACATTAAGGAATGTCAATGTGAAGGATGATCGAGGGCTGCAAATGGAAACCGATGAACTTGACTTGGCCGATTGCTTGGACATGGGCTTGTCGACAGGACTGGAATGACCCTTCGCGTTCACATGTGAGTTGAAACTAGAATGTGCAAGCCTATCAACACAAGGTTGGGGAGGGCCGAGAATTAGGGGATTGAAAACAGTGTGGATAAAAGTGAAGTTGGAACGGGACGATAAGAGTAGAAAAGCGAAAGAGGGTGTATAAGAAGATGTGAAGGCTTGGGCAGTAGCATGCAAACCCCTATCCACCCTGTTCGATGCAGCAGACAGGGCGCCGTTGATTATCCTCTGCAGTGGCCAGAGCATCAGGTAATTGTTTGACGAAAGATTTATCCTATTGCTTGAGCGGAATACTGTCAGGTTGTCCAGGCCTAGACTGGAGAACAATAAGAGGGTTCTCAACCAAAGCCGTTGTTTCAAAACCCGACCGCAATGCAGCAGGTTCGGCGTTGGGCTATAAGCAGTCCGTTTTAAGGAATAAGGAGCCACCCTCATTGCAACCACCAACCTGGAGACCCAGGTGACTGTGTTTATTTGGCCTCTAACGATTGACCAATTTAGTGTAAGTGGCTATGAATGTGAAAATAGCACCACCCAGCATAGCTCAATGAATCACTGAAGCACGCAAACTATTGCACCACGTTAACTTCCAGCCACACCACGATACATTGAACAGACCGAGGGATCAAACAGTCTCTGTCTCCTCCTCAGATTGTTCCGAGCAGCCCAGACTGTTAAGTGACACGGACACGATCAAAAAGTCACGATGGCGGTGGGCGGAAAACAGGCGTTTATTCAATATAGTGTAGCCTATTTAAAGGAAATAAACACTGTTAATCTTCGAGCCTTCTCAGTGGGTCTCCTGTTTTTCGGCTCACCTCATTGGTTGCGTTCCCCTTTTATTTCATTGGGTTATGTTCTTCCTCTTCGGTCGCTGTCTTCCTGTCTCGCGCAATGATCACGTCTTTCGTGCTTGGCATCTGATTGGCCGTATTTCTTTGGACCATTCATATTTGGCTTTGCACTGTGAAACTTGCCGTTAATAGCGATTCTCGAGTTGCCAGTGCGCCCTCTATGTTCTATTGTCCAATCCGGTTTGTCGGTTTCTGGATACGTGTACCACTCGTGATTCGCTGTCCAGCCATCACTGTGTCTCCCGGTGGGTTCACGCGTTCTCTCGATCGAACTGATCCGCTGACTGCGGTAACCTGCGCTTAGGTGGTAAGGTCGAGCATACTGGACTGGTTTCCTAAACCCCGTTACACAGACCAGCCTGGACTAGTATACCAAGATCACGCTCCTAGGTGACTGCTTGTCTTACATCGTCCCAAGCTTGTATTTTATGTTCGGCTGGTGGCGAATGTGATCCAGAATTTATATATTTGTTGCCCAAATATGGGCCGGTTCTTCAAAAATCTTTGATGACAGTTTAGTAGGGAAGGGAAGTCGGCACATTTTATTTGTACCACACGTTCAAAAGCAATTAGCGAGCATTTTGTTTAAAATATGTTAAAAAGAAGGGCGTGGCAAATGCTCCTACCCACTAAGCAACAATGTGGGTGTTCTTCAGGGAGAAATTCTCTCTGCTTCGCACTTTCTACTTACATCAGCTCAATGATAGACTAACAGTAGGTGAGGCTTGCTGTAACAATGCAGTGCCTACCCAACTTGTAACCAAATTGCTGCTGTCGTATTTCATTATTCGAGGTCTCATTGGAGCGTTGCTAAAAACATCTCTCTTTTAGCCAAAGCGGCCACCCGTCAACCCACAGTTCGGTGGCACGTTGAGCAGGCGAATCTTTTCACGTTTTACTCACAAGGACGCCACAAAATTTGGGTATCACAGATCGGGATCATCCGCAATCGTACACCTGTGACTGTCTTGCTATCCAGACACGCCGAACCGGCCCGAGCACTGTTAGGTCGTCTTAACAGCGTCATCCAACAAGCTTCGTTTTCTGATGTTCTTACTTGGAAACATAAAGGGAACTTCATGTACAAAACCATGTTTTCGAATTTCGCGCTTCGCGCCGAAGATTTAAAGATATGGAGAGCAATTAGTTGCAGCCAAAATGACGTATTCCAATTAGCACACAAATATCTTTGCTGAATTACTACTTAACACTCCATTATATTGGTACGTTCATTGTTGAATTTTTCTCTCCTAATTACTGTCATCTTATGGGACAGGTAAAGCGGTATCTAGTTGACGCGTTATATATCATTTTGCTGCCATCCGTGATTCTGGACTACATGTTCACAGGCCGTTGGATAGGGAATTGAGTGTTATCTACCTCGTGGAATTATGGGCTTTGTAGGTAGAACTACCGTAGGAAGGGACCATCAAGTCGGTGTACTGCATCCAACATGACAGTAAGCGACGCTTGTTGTAACAAAGCAGTGCCTACTCGCTTTGTAACAAAATTGCCACAGTCGTATTTCGGCATTATCCATTCCAGCAGACCGTGGCTCTTTAACCCAAGACGGCCACCTTCCAACCTGTATTTCGGTTGTGCAGGGCCCTTTTGTCGCTTTACTCGTAAACTTGTCGTAACGATTTGGCACCACCACCCCCGCTCATTCGCAGCCATGCACCTGCTATCCGGTCACAATGCTGTCGTATGCACGAGCGTTGGTAGCTCTTCCGAAACCTTGGCTGCGCCAGGGTCCAACTAGAAATAACATGGCCCATGGGGTGTCTCATTACCGTTTTCGTTGCCCTCCCCCAGTAGTGCGGTTCATAAGGCATACCTGGTAATCCACTTAGTCCCACTGAACCCTCCACCCAGTCGCACCACATGTTTGCCCAACTTAGTGCCGCTACCCTGCGTGGAACTAGCTTCAGTGTATGGGCTCGTTACTGAATGCAGGCTAGAAGGCCCACGCGTTTCCCCTATATACCACCAACTCATACATCTATGCAAGGGTTAGTATATCTACCGTCATATGCTGATTGGGCTAACACAATTCCAAGGACACTGCGCGCGCCTAGTGAGGCGCAAAGATACCGGATGCAATTAAACTGCGTTAATGACTATGTTCAATTGGCTTGTGGATACAAATCAAATCCTTATGGCGCAATTCAATCGCACTATGGATTCTATGTAGCTTGTGAACTACTGGGATGCATACCTTAACATATACAACCAAAATATTCTGCTACTGTATAGTAATCTATACTTTATTAGCCTCTCCTAGTTTTAAATGCTGTGATTGTATCTGTAACGCGAAGGATGACATCACCTCTCAGACTAGCCACTGTCAGTGACAGTGGAAATAGGTGGCGCTATATCCCAGTTAGCTTGCAAAGTATGTAGCCCAGTCAATGTCCCCCAGGGCTCAGTGGCTTAAGCTGCTGGTTAGTTGCATTTGCATTTAGCGATCATGGGTTCCATCCCCAGCAGGGGACCAAGGGAGTGCGCACTACTGACGAACCCCCAATAGGGCGTAACGTGTCTGGTGCTTTTCCGGACTAGACTGTGTTATGTAGTTATTGTACTACTGACATGAATAGCTCTCAAAAGTACAATCAGGAATCGTTGTTGATACACACGTAGGACACGGGTAGGACATGGCACAGGATCACGTGACCACGCGAGACCCAACCAGCACACATGAGAAGACACGAAGAAGCGGGCCTCTGAGTGCTTTAGCGGCCCGCAAATGCTGAATCTCGGTTGGCACAATAGATCATTTTGTGGGTGAAATGAATTGGCACTTAGGGCGCGTGGTTTACCGAAGAACATTGTTCACTTTAGCCCAGTTGCGCCCCGACTCGGACTGGCTGGATCCTGCTGCGCCCTGAGTGTAAATTGAACTCTGCTTGACGCAGCCGAGTTTGTGGTACAATTTTGCAAGGTTGCTTGACGTTCGCGCAACCGACCCCTTTGAAGATAAAGTGTATCTCTTCTGACGAAGATTGACCTGGATGGATTTCGGTGGTCTCCGGAATGTTTCTGTCCGTCGGCAAATCGGGTTTTCGAGACGTCGCCGCTATTGGGCGGTTTCGACCGGTGTCTTCCGTTCTGCTGCAATTCCGGTATCCAACAAGACCTGCAGTGGTAGGTGCACAGGACATGTGGCTGGCGTGGAGGGTTCTCCGTGACGTAGTCGTATTGGTTTGCGATGGCGGACACACGTGTCATCACCCACGGAGAACATCATGCAGCATATCACCTCGACCGGCCGTCACTGTTGCTTTGTGCCAGCGTGGATAAGGTGCCCGAGAGTCGCGCGCGTATACCGAGGCTAAAATGACGAATTCCTTGTGTTTATTGTAGGCAGTAGATTGACTTGGTGGCTCTTTGGTCGGGACAAGCGCCTAGTGAGTGGTGCATTTCTTGCGACCCATCACCGCTACAGCTGGAAACTGGCATGCTGGAGCTCCTGGATTTGGTTCGGAACAGTAAGAAAGCAGGAACGCTTGGAAGCTTTTGTCCACTGTCCCCTCCACATTTGATTTCTAGGTTGCCCTCTTGAAAGTGTCAACAAACATCTCCCCTTGACCATTGGACTCTGGACGGCAGGACAGTGAGCGTAGGTGTTGGCTGCAATGCCGGCGTCAGAAGTCTTCGAAAATGGAAGACGTTGACTGAGAGCAATGGTCGGACCCCAAGATCTCGGGGAGTCGATATTGACTGAAGATTCGATGTAGCCAACCCAGCGTGACGGATGCAGCTGGTAGTTGACGGCGACCACTTCAGGCCATTTGGAGTAGGCGTCGAACACGACCAGGTTGGAGATGCCGTCGATCGGACCAGCATAGTCGATGTGCACTCGAGGCCACAGTTTTCCAATCGGATGATAATGAACTCATGGTTGGTGTGTTGATAACTTGGATGCTCGTTGACCATCGTAGAACAGGGTGGCGGACTGTCCGATGGTGTCGTCGGTTTGATCGTTTGGTACTGCCGGAGAATGTATCGCGTTGCAGCTGGCAAGAAGGGGCAGGTCGACGAAACCAAGGGTTTCGAGCCAGATGAGATCAAGTAGGTTGAGCTTTGCCTTCGTATTGTAACAGATCTCGTTGAATGTGTCGCCTCGGAAGGAGATGGAGCAGTGCAACTGCCCAGTTAGCTGCGCGCGATCATCACAGGCGCTGGTGGTTGCTTGGAATGTCGGGTAGAATAGAGAATCGCCAAGCGATCCCCAATGATCCTGGGAGATGACCGCGATTTTCGATGCAGTGTCCAAGTAAATCGGATGAACTGACCGTTGATTAAAACGTCGATGGATTGGATGTGTTTCGCAACATTTACTTAGTAGGTGGCCAGCAGGCAAAGGGCGCTACCAACCAGACCAGGTTTTGGTTCGCGTCTAGATCGGTACCTCTTCCTTGGATGGCGTGTTTGGGCAGCACATTTTTGGCCCCCTTGGGAGTTGTAGGAGAACAGTAACCAACCCGGCTTCACGTCCCGCCACAAAGTTGGCATCGGTGCTGGCAGAAATTGAAGTCCAAGTGGAAGTGCCAGACACCACAGGATCATCACACCTAGGGTGGAGACTTCGCTCGGTTGGATGGGGCGGAATGCATGGATTATAGCGCCCTAGGTGCTGCGACTACCTGGACCATACCAGGTGCGGCAGCGTTCTGAATCATGGCAGAGTCGTAGTTCAGCATTAGCAGCGACTGTCATTCCTCGACCCGGTTCTCGACTGTGACAGTGGTATCTTGTTATAGCATGGATAGGAGGCGCGTCCGTACATCGGCATCGTTTGCAGACTGCAGACCAGAGACAAAGATCTAGCGTTTGACTAGGCTCCCTGTAAGCGAACTACATTGAAAACGTTGGCCTTCACGTTTGATGTGGTTCTTATACGTGATGAAATCGTCGGCATCACGCTTGGTCAGCTGCAGGCATTAATAATGGGCATTGAACAGGGAGGATTGCTCGCCAAACACATGAGACAAGGTTTGGACTGTCTCCTTGAAAGCAATGTCTCGTGCTTACTTTGAAAAGATGAAATTGGTTCCAGGGTACAAATTTAGCGCAGAAGCAGCCGGACCATCCGCGTGTCATTCTGACAAGTATGGTCTACAGTGAACATATCCTCGTACCGCTTATACTAAGCATGGAACGTTACTTCAGTCTTGACGTCGTGATGAATTCCGAAACTTAACTACCACGAGCATTTGGATTTCTGTTGTTTTCACCGATTGTGCAAACCGTGTCTCAAACCGGACCATCATTTACAAAGCTGCCGGACAGGAAAGTATTGGTGATTAAATAACTGTAGGCTACTTCATCAGCCGTTGCTACATGCTGATCAGAGTAAGAAGGATCCCGTGACACTGAATACCGAAAGATCTAGTTTCGCTTTAAGTCATGGCAAAAACCTGCTGTTTCAATTGGTGTATTGTTCCTGCTGGCACTGTTTAGACGCTAGCCTTCGTCGATAACGAGTTAGACACTTCGTTGATCGATTTCCACTAATTTCAAAACATCGGGATGCAAGAGTCCATGACGAAACTGAACCTATGTACTGTCGCTGCTCTGCCAACTTAGATCAGTCTGATCCCTATCTCCAGGTGGATGTTACGGAAGACTCGAAATCGGTGTTGACGGTCAACTCTCATTGTAAAACCGCTTGCCCTTTAGTTTAAGAACGGCACCAGCCGTTTTCCGACAGTTATTGGATACATCTATGGATGATATCTTAGTGTTGGGTCAGACACCAAATAAGCTATTCAACCGGCTGGATGTAGTACTTACCAGTATCCAGTCATGCGGTTTCCGAATTCGTGAGTCAAAATATACCTTTTCACGTCAAACAACAAATATTTTGGCTTTATCCTTGGAAAGGATGGACGTCAATCAGATCCAGCAAACATAGAAGCCGTAAAGAATATGCCTTCACCAGCAGACCTACACTCCCTGTGTTCCTTCTGTAGATTCAGCACTCACTAGAGCACATTCTTGCCTGAGATGCATCGCTTGCGTGCCCCGTTAAACAAGCTAATAACCAAAGGTCAAACTTGGAACTAGTGTCAGAATGTCGGAATGCCTTCGAACGGGTCAATCCATTGCTGGCCTCAAACTTGCTCCTGAATCATTTCGACCCCACTAGAGAGGTCCTCCTCGCCACAGACGCAGCAAGGCACCGGATCGGCGCAATAATCTCACACACGTACTCGAACGAGTCTCAGGAAGCCATCTCTCATGCCTCCAGGACACTTACGAAAGCTGAGAGTAACTACAGCCAGCTATAGAAGGAAGTGTTGGAAATTATGTTTGCTGTAAAGAAATTTCACAAGATGCTGTACGGCCGCCGATTCATGCTTTTGATAGATCACAAGCCAATACTAGTTACCTTTGTTTCATAAAGGTATATACCGGCCTACACAGCCAACAGGCTACAATGATGGACCCTCACCTTAATGGGCATATTTCCGAGATCCAGGAAAAGTCAGCAGTTTCCCTTGGCCGAACAAAAGCGCTATCAAGCCTAATTGATGCATAACTACAAGAACATGGGGACACAGTCATCTCCTCGGTCGACATCCAACCTGACATCAATTTCCTGGTGAGGTACACAGTGCATGACCTACCAGTACCGCAGAAGCTGTACAGACCGAAACGCTTCTCGACCCAGTACTCAAGTGAGTCTCACCGTTCCACAGAACAAGCTGGGCACATTCATGTTCATTCGTGAAGTTGCAGCAGTACTACCAGAGAAGACCTTCACTCTATTGTGCACGACTGCATACTATTTTCAGAAAGGTTGCTCATCCCCAAGTCTCTACAAGAGCGCGTACTTCGGCAGTTTCATGACGTGATGGAGCCGAAAGTCGCAGCTAAACTTGTAGCATCCGCACGCACGCACGCACCCACGCACGCAGGCACGCACGCACCCCCGCGCAGACGGGACGTGCAAGCTTGGCCGATACAAGGTCACTTGACATTATCGACTCATGTGAGACTTGAAAAGACACTCAACATAATCATCACGTGCACCACGGCCGGTGTACGTCAACGGGGCTGACTACATGCTATACGATTGAACAGCGCCTTGTGCCCTACCGTGATACTTTGTTAAATTGTGTCAACCTATTGTCACTTTTGACAATCTATTTTCCTACCTAATCTCGGAGTTTTCGCTATTATTTGTTGGGTCGTTAATTACGTAATAATACGCAACCGTATTTTCCTATAAAACCCCAACAATTTTGGTGACCCCGACGTGACCTAAAACGGCCTCCGAAGACAGCTATTTGATGTCCTCTGTATCACATCAACCAATGCACAGAATTGACACTGTTTCAGTCAACCTCCCACCGTTTTGGCATCATGATCCAGCAATCTGGTTCTGTCAGGTCGAAGCACAATTCCATCTCCGGAATA
The DNA here is from genome assembly GCA_944474145.2 of Dicrocoelium dendriticum. Classification (NCBI taxonomy): domain Eukaryota; kingdom Metazoa; phylum Platyhelminthes; class Trematoda; order Plagiorchiida; family Dicrocoeliidae; genus Dicrocoelium; species Dicrocoelium dendriticum. The sequence continues at coordinate 18,578 of CALYDF020000627.1, read as the reverse complement.
TCACGCAACAGCCAACCATGTTTTATCATGTGCTTTCTGTGCTTCCACCTGAAGTTGCTGCGGATGTTCGTGATGTGTTACAAGCCCCAGATCAAGTCACCCCTTTCAACACTTTGCGCGACACTATCATCAAACGGACAACGATATCAGAATATAAGCGTCTGGAACAACTCCTCAACGGTGCTGATCTTGGTGAATGTACACCATCACAGTTACTTCGCCGAATGTATAACACTTTGGGAGATCGCCAGCTTGATTCCGCTCTTTTCATCCAACTGTTTTTGAAGCGCCTCCCTTCACATGTACAAACAATCCTAGCACCGTCGATTGACACCGTCCCCATCGACAAACTGGCGACTATGGCTGATCGAATTTTAGAAGTTCAACCAAATTCAACTTCTTTGTCTTCGATCAACTCAGCGACGGAAACACCGTCCATTGCCGACCAGATTAAGCTGCTTTCCGAACAAATCGCTGAACTTAGAGCTTCACACTCTCGCCAATTTTGATGTTTTTCACGTCGACGATCAAACAGCAGAACTTACCGATCGAATTCTAACAACAGACAGTCTGACAACTACTGCTGGTACCACAACAAATTTGGTCATAGAGCAAGGAAATGTGTTTTCCCCTGTTTGTTCAGAAACTCCAAAAACACTGCTCCGCAGATGCCGGAAAACCGCCAAGCCGAGTGTTAGGGGCGAGTAACACTCATGGCTATCAAACCCAATCTCGCCGTCTTTCTGTTGTGGATCGTACTTCTGGACTAAAATTTTTGATTGACACTGGAGCAGACGTTAGTGTTATTCCCACGCAACCCACCGACACTCTCCTCCTGGGAATTTTTATGAACTTACTGCTGAAAACGGTACGAAAATACGTACGTTTGGACAACGTTCGCTGACACTTAATTTGGGATTACGACGTGAGTACGCTTGGATTTTTCTTATTGCGGATGTTCGCCAGCTTATTTTAGGTGCGGGTTTTCTTACACATTTTAATTTATTAGTTGACTTGAAAAACCGTAGCCTCCAGGACGGTATTACTAAGTTATCTGTGTGCGGTGAACCTATCATTTGTTCCCAATCTGTTCCATTGTTATTGTCCACGCTTCATCCAACCTCCTATTCTTCCATACTTAGAGACTTCCATAACCTGCGTAAACCCAATTTTCACCAGGCTAATCCCAAACATTCTGTAACCCATAGGATAGCGACTCGCGGTAACCCCGTTTTTGCTCGCCCCCGACGTATGTCACCTGAACGCTTGCTCATCGCCAAAAGGGAATTTCAACACATGCTCCAACTGGGAATTATCAGACCCTCTCACAGTACTTTTGCTTCACCCTTGCATATGGTCCCTAAGTAAACGACAAATGATTGGCGCCCCTGTGGTGACTATCGAGCCTTAAACAACTCCACTATCCCCGATAGATATCCCCTTCCTCATATCCACGATTTTACTGCAAACATTACCGGTTGTACAGTTTTCTCACACATTGACATTCTCAGAGCGTATCATCATATCCCTATTCACCCCGATGATGTGCACAAGACAGCTATTACCACTCCTTTTGGTTTATTTGAGTTTTTGCGTATGCCCTTTGGTTTAAGGAATGCTACTCAGACCTTTCAACGTTTTATTGACCAAGTTCCCCACAATCTGGATTTTGTATTCTGTTATTTAGATGATATTCTCGTTGCTTCCAAAACCCATCATGAACACATTACCCATCTTCGCATACTGTTTCAACGCCTACAAGATCATGGTGTAGTACTTCACGTTCAGAAATGCGAATTTGGTGTTTCCTCTTTAAATTTTCTCGGACATACGATTAATCAGCATGGCATTACTCCCGCACAACCTAAGCTAGACGCTATCACCTCATTTCCGTGTCCCACTTCTCTTCGTCAACTGAAGCGTTTTCTTGGAATGGTTAATTATTATCGTCGTTCCATTCCTCATGCAGCCACTATGTTGAGGCCTTTGACTGACCTGTTGAGAGAAACTCACTCTGACTTTCATTTTTCTGAATAAGCTCAACAAGCATTTGAGAAAGCCAAATGTACCTTAGCGAAACAATGTACCTTGTCTCATGTGCGCCAAGGTGCCCCCTTGTCTCTCCACGTCGATGCATCTAACACTGCAGTAGGGGCTGTTCTTCATCAAACCGTTGACCACCAGAAACAACCAATTGGTTTCTTCTCCAAGAGACTTCAGCCAACAGAGTCAATCACTCAGTTATCCTCCGAATACTTGGCATGTACGGTGTCACCAGTTCCATGCTTACCTGGTTGGAAGGTTACTTACACGAGAGAATAATCAAGGCAAGAATTGGATGGTTTGTGTGCCTCCAGTGGTTTGTCGCAAGGATCCGTCCTTGGCCCGCTACTGTTTTCTCGCTTATATCAATTACCCATTACATTCTCAAAGCCAATATTTACAGATGATGCGGAGATATGGAGAGCACTTCGCTCAACATCCGAGTGCGTCTATCTCCAGAACGATCTGGACAGTATATACGAATGGGCGCAAATGAACCGCTTATCACTGAACCCAGCAAGTGCTATCTGACGACGATGCGCAGCCGCTTCAAAAGTGCGTACCTTTTGGGGTATCACATTTTATAACACGTGGCTAGTGATAGCGAATTAGGTGTCATCATTCCAGAAAGTCTTGGTGATTCGCTCCTAGGTTCGCGAGCAGCGAATGTGGTGAAGTTGAACATAAGGCTTTCAAACCCAGCGCTCGGTGCCTTTGTGCGAGGACTAGGACTTTTGCTGATTAACTCGTACATTCGTCTCTACGCTGAACATGCATTACCTACCAAGCGTCCAGAGATAGAACTAGACATTCATCCTCGAGGCAGCCGAAAGGACAGCCACAATGCCAACAGGTGAACTATCCAGTCTCAGTCACGAACTGAGCCTTTGTTTACTCGATGTGCTATTCTAAGATTACCAACGGCATCGCAGAGATCTCGTTTTAACCTAGTGAATATGATCAGGAAGCGGTCATCTATGTAAATCAATGCTGATCATAGCTCTTTACGAAAAAATGACGAGGCCAAAACCTGAGTCTGGCCAGTCTGTAGGGATGCGGAAGGCAGTGATTGCCCGGAGGACAGAAAGACCACGGAAACGGTGGAGGACTGCAACGGGAACAGGCGCAAGGAGGGAGAGCAGACAGAGCCAAGCTGGCCTGACAGGGCGAGACGAGGACGGGTCACGAGCGCCGTCCGGTAGTGAGTTTGAACCAGACAGCACAGGATGGTTATACATCGAGAACGCAATAAAGCAGACATCAGCGCCGTTGTTGCAACCTCCCGAACTGATACCAAGCAGAGTGATGCAACCACGGTCAAGCCAATCACGAGCTATCAATCAAGTCCGGGCCTTTCAGAATGGGGCGCCTGGAAGCGGAAATACGGGAGGGAAATGGGCGGGGAATATTCCACCGCCAGATTCCCAAAGTGCAAGAACGTGTCGCGAGCAGAAACCAGGAGAGATGGTGCGTCGTGGGGAGGAAGCGTAACTCATTAATATACGCATGCGTTAGTGGTGGTATAGCTTGTGTTCGCGCCAGTAAAGCTTGTGTTTCATTGTCGCGTCGTCCCAGTTACAATTCAACACTCCCGTTTGGATTGCAGTTTTCTACGGCGCAATGTCAACTGTCCAACCAGGCTCGGGATCGCAAAGGAACACATAGCAAGCTAATGCCCAACATCACATGCTTAGGCAAAAGTGCATATTTGGAAAAGCCACATTTCTACTTGAATTAATGTTGCGTTGCTGCATCCTTTGTTGCATGCTGTCGTTGTATTCGAGTTGTTGTTAACAGATGCTGGCTGTAATGTGCCTAAGGAAAATGTCAACCGAGTTCAATATGGCTATGAGCATAACATTCACACAATATCCGCGCAACCAAATTGTGGCAATTAACCCATTGTACTGCGTGAATAAACTTAATTTCAGCGAACGAAGCTAAGCTCATTGATTAGTTCCTGAAAGTCTGAGATGCCACATGGCTACTGTATAGGAAAACTGAGCAAATCTACCGGAATTCCTAGCTACCGGTCGCGTACACCCATTTGAAGCTCGTCGAACCACGACGACCGTCAGAAGGAAAATAAAATCAAGCTAGAAGTACGAACCACACAGTGAATATCGTCAATTGACACTTCACTGCGTACAATCGCAGCAACCATGAACGCTATGCATTGCACAAGCACAAAATGACTTACCTATCAGCATCGCGGACCAAAAGGTCTCTTCCACAGGACATAGGTTTCACAAAACAAATGCGTGAGAGACATAACAGATGCATTCATTTCGTGGTTGTCCGACGTTAATTGGGATTGCAAGCGGACAACGACATATGAGGTTATAGCCTAATCATTGCCAAAGGAGGCCCAAGCGATAAAGCTAAGTTTCCGCGATAACTACTGACTCATTTACAACAGAAAACCACTGACCACCGATAAAGCCGAACACAGTGTTGCGAAGCATTGCACATAAAAAGGTGCACTCACCTGCGGATCGATATCGCCCTGCCGTTGGTAACACATGAGCAGTGGGGACACACCATTCCATTTCCACAGCCGCAACTGAGCATTCACTGAAAATTCACTTGGTTCATCAATCACGCTTGTAACACCATTTGCCAACTCGTAGTTACACGCGTTCATCAGATGCTGGACATTGAGAGGGCCCTGCTCCAGCTGTTGCAAAGCGGTTTCGTTGACCAAACAGATCGCCAAACCGGTGGCAGTTTGTCCACGAAATGGCTGACTTAAATTAGCAGTACATGTGATCCCCAGATGTTGTCCATCGTACCAGTGGCGACTTGGTATGGAGAAGTGTAGAGCTGGTGCAGGGCAGGAATCCGGAAGAACAATGCTGGTCGCCTCACATACTGCATTAAAGAATTCATCTCGAGCAATGCGAAACGTCACCGCCTCCAATCGAGGACGACATCTCAGGCAGTCGGTATCACCATCGAAGTTGGGCAAAATATTAATCGTGCGCAATGGGGAAAACAGCTTCTCCAACTTGGAAATGGTTGCACTCCCATACGCTCCTTGTCCTACTGTGCTGAGCAACAAAATGCTCAGATTGGTTCTCAGTAACATGGAGAGCAAGGAACTCGTCTCATTGCTGATGCGAATGTCAGTGAAATCATCAAATGGCAACACGAGAACGTGCTCGCGACCGGGCAGTGGAACATGACGCAATCTAGCTAGGTGTGCGATTACCGAGTCGAAGATGATGGGTGACGCACCGCAGCCACCAGGATCGGTTTTAGGTTTCCAGTCTTTCGGATTGACGGTGCGGAGCAACTGCTCCCGACTAAGTTGCTGGTTGAATGCTGCGAGCGGAAAACTATTCGAGGTGTTGTGGCCGAAAACATCATCGCGTATGAAGTGGAACTGCACTTGCGTGGGTCCGTACGGCAGACCCAAAATCAGCTGCTGAACCAAGGGCAGATAAAAATGCCCATAGAACTGGATCTCTCTGTCAGGATTACCCTCGAGAGTGCATCGAGAGAGTAGTCGTGAGCTTAGTAGAACAGTCAGATCCAATGGAACAACTCGCGTCGGACATATCATCACGGTGAAGCGAATTGTTTTTCTCACACTCCACACCTCGCCTTCAATGGAGTTGTTACCCCAACATGTGTACACATAGCTCATTCCCCGATAACGGCGGTCATATGGAATGAGCAATTTATCTTCCTTGATGACCAGCCCATTGGTCGGTTGATCTGTGAAAGTTTGTCTCGGCCCGATCCAATCATGGTGATCACCTGGATTTGAGGTGTCGGGGACTCGGACGGATGAGATACCATCATACTGACCGATGTTGTTCGGAGTCCAATTGTGTTTCAGGGGTGGTGATCCATAACCACCGGTGCATTTGAACTCCGTACCCAGGGGCACTGGTTGCGACTCATAATCCTTTGACAACGTCTCAATCAGCACCTCGCCATTTGCTGGCTCTAACACAGCATATGTTTGTTGACATGATACAACATGCTGGCGGGTTGACCCTTCGTCCACATGGTGCAATTTGATTACAGCTTCGCAAGTGGCGGTCAGAGGACCCTTGTAGAACCTGGATCGAATGCCCTCAATTTCATACACGTACATTGTAAACGTTCCACTGGCGTGTGACGATACTACAATGTTGAAGGTTATGTCTGCAGGCTCTGAGTGCCCCGTGCTTGTGTCCAGCATGTGGTGTTTCAACCGGAACACTGGTCGGTAAAACTCGGCGAACCCTGTTTCAAACATACACGTCACATACGCCTTTTCGCCTGCCATCAAATAGTCCAACTCGTTTGTGGCCTGACCTCCATTTCTGAGCCTTTTGCTTCCTGCCTTGTCAACCGATAGCCCACACTTGGTCGTTTTGGAAGAATCAGGTATTACACGCAACCAACGTGGCCCAAGTCCCCAAAACTCACTCTGGGATGTCACAGTGTGATCCGGTCTGCATTCATATATACCAGTATCGGAGTAGATGGCATGGACGATGGTGAGGGTAAAATAATCCCCCACTGGATTAGGCCTCAGTGCGATGTGGTCGTTCCACTGAATTGGCTTCCAGTTCCGCATACACTTTAAATCCTCATCTGCTTGTCGACCATTGAGAAGCCCGTACATGACAACGCGGTCGCCCTCCCGGACAGTCGAATTCCACTGAACTTGCACTGGGGCATAACGGTAAGCTGCGTTATAGCACGCCGACCAGCGGTCGCTCTCCGTTGTTTTATTGTTCAAATCCATCCATTCGGATATGTTAGTCAACACAGCCTGCCTTACATGTGCCTCGACCATACTCCGGGTCCACTGCGTCCCTGGCATGTTCGCTGCAACGAGTACCAGAGCCACATTTTCCGGCTGCATCATGCATGTCACGCTTACATTCTGCGTGCGATTGGCATGCGGTTTATCTTGCAGAAACAAACAATTATCTGTCCACAATGTGTGCTTCCACTTGATAATGGACCAGCCAAACGTCCAACCGGGAGGCGACCCTGAATATATGCGAAATGATATACCTATAGGACCCTCTAAAACAATCGACTTACCTATGTTCGTCGAAAACGACTTCCTGTCCAGTCTACCAGCGGCGACACTTTGCAAAACCTCAGCTATGGATGGTTCATCCGCCCCTATTGAGTTGGTAACGAATTCGGGCGGTCGCACATGAGTGACCATCACAGTTACCTTCTTACTCAGTTTTCTACCCGGTCGCATCTTGATCAGGTCGTACTGCACACTGAACTCATCAAGCTGTAGTGCGCACACCAAATCAACTTCATACAAATCGCCCGATGACGGGTGTGGTAGTGTAAATGGTATTGATCGGTTGAATCGAGTCGCACGTTCAGCAGTCATTTGCGTTTGTGGTGCGTCTTTATCTTGCAGATCCATCCATCTGCTTTCATTTTTGAAGTGCACACCGGCAGAGGCGACTAAGGGATATGGGAATCCCATCGGGACTGAGTGTATGCAATTCAGCACGTACTCAATCTGAGGCTGTAAGACGAAGATGTCACCCAGCCCACATGTCTGTGCGAGACGATTCAACTCGTCAGTCATATGAAGGCGTATTTGTAACACAGATTGATCTGGCATGACAACTAGCTGTCTCTCGGTCATCCCCATGTTGGATGAACAATAAAGACAATCGGCAAGCCGACAGCGATACCAGCCCGAATCGCCTAGTTCCGCCTTTGGTTTGTGCAAAATAAAGTATCCCATGGATTTGACAATTCGCAGACCGAATGCTCCACTGACATTCACGGGAGTCCAGTTGTCTGCGTCAGCTGAGTACATGCAGATCGGATCACCTCCTCCATCTTTGGTAAGTCGGCCGAACATTCGTATGACGGACCCGACCTCAACCGAAGCATCCCATCCGACGTTAATGCGAGCTAAACGATATGTCCCATCGGTATATGGTGGAAATGAAGGCGCTTGTCGTGGATTTCTGCGTGCATCCCCCATGGCCTCGCTAACGGTCCTCCCGACGGAGTTGACAAATTCCTTTGTGAGCGCACGCACGTCATACGGTGTGGTCATTGAGTGCATTGCAACTACGAATAGTCCCACGGTTCGCAGTTGCAAGAAGCATCGAAATCGGAAGGTGAAAAGCTTTGATGGTTCCACCAAATCCATGTCAATGTTTGTTTTGACTCTGATATTCTCTTCTCCCATTGAGCTCCCATTATCTGCCTCAGCCCAGGCAACTTCACTGCATTGTTCAGCTGCTACATCTACGGTGTCCTGAAGTACTGTGTAGACACCGGTCCATCCACGTGGCTGACCGAGTATGGCTGTGTACTTCACTTCGATGATGCTTTCTTTCACGGGTCCATGATTGGTGTGTAAGTTCAAAGTGACAGCATCAATATTAGAAGCGACAGGGTTTCTCAGCAGCTCGGTTAACTGGGCATAATCTGTACTGATCATGTTATTCAAAATCCGCGGTGTTTGGCGAGCACGTAGTTGCACATACCTGGTGCAATTGTAGTGCTTGCGTAGTATCCCTGTGTTTATGTCATAGTGCGACATGTTTATCGGATAAGCAAACACACATGTAATGTGGACGGTTTCCGCAACTGTGAAATCCAAAGGAACTGATATTCGGTGTGCTAGACCGTGTGTTGAGTACGTTGCATCCATGTGTGATTGCGGTGCGCCAGAAGAGAAGACATAGTTCCCTAAGAATTCCGCGGTCAATGGGGGCTTAGAGAAATGAAAATGCATATGAGGTCGGATACTGACAGGGATGTCCGTTCGGGACATGCAGTGAACATAGAAGGACTGTCCGGGGTAAGTGTATGGTTGGCCTTGTTCATCCACGAAGCCGTACGTTTCCACAGGTCCTAAATCCTCAATGGACTGCTTTTCGCTCAATACAGTGCGCACTTCCAGTCTGAGTGGTAGTACCACTAACTCATGACGCGAATTGCACCACAAACATGAGTCGGTTATACACTGATATATACCTGTGTCAGTTAACTGAGCTCGGGGACAGATCAGTTCGAACGTCAATCCAGCTTCCCCTTGGACAATGCTGAATTCACTACCAACTGTACCAACCTGTATCTTAGTGCCATTCGCATCCGACTGATAATAACATCTTACAGACCTTGTCATTGTCGTCCCGAATAGAACGACAGGTGTGCCCTCCGGTATGACACCTCGCCACCCAATCTTCAGATGCACCAATTGATACACCACATTGTGTCTAGGTGGCAGACGAATCGGCATCGGGCTCAAGTCACTCGGATTACCTAGCCATTGCTCCACTCGCCCAACCAGTGTGTGCTCGAATCGCTTCCTTGTCAAGGCAGGCGACACTATGGGATCCATGCTGTTCACCACAGCTACCACAAGGGCCATGTGTGTAGGTCTCAGTGGACAATGTGAGTGAATTTGCTCGAAGCGCTCTCCCATGGAATAACGATATATGCTGGTACGTTTCACGCTCTCAGGGATCGTAGCCTCGGTCAGTTCAGTCGTCTTGTGTTGACAATGCTCTGCTCGAATCCGACCATCTCGCACATTCAACATAAACACAGCAGACAGACCGGGTGGAGTGCCGATATACGTCGTGAGGTTCAACTCCATTAGACCCTCCAACAGACGACCAGTTGGACCACTTGTTTGGAATGTTTGTGAACTGAACACTGAATTCACCCGCTGCGTCCGCAATGCGATCTGAATGCCTACTAGACTTGCGGTAGTTAATGCAGTGAATATCTCCGGCATGTATTCCACATGAATCGAGATAGTTCTGTTCGCAGTCACTGTCCAGGGAGTTCGTGGTGATGAATAGCTCCTCAACACTGGTGGTAGAGTGTTAAAATTTAATCGTCCTGTGATTCTGATTTCACTTAGATACGGCACTACATCAGGAACTTTAAGTCGACCCTTCAGCATGAGTATTTCTCCATGATAGGTGTCATGTGACTCCTCAGTGTACACGAGCGGTATACGCTCTGACTGGTTTCTCCCCAACAGATTAGCACTCAGTATGGTGTCGATGTCGCGCATCACCGGACTAATGAATCCTCCAAAGTACACGTACGTGGTTGCGTCCGGTGACATGCATGGGTTGGAGCTGTGTGCACATCTGCTATGTTTCTCTGTCAAGTCCTTTCTTACATCAAGCAACTTCGGGTTGAGTATCATGCGGATGGATTGCGGTCCAGGTAACACAGCCAACAGTCGTTGGACGAACCCAACCGTGCCTTTTGTTTGTGTTCTATCCTTGTGATCCACTTTACAAGAGTAGTAACCAAAATCGTGAGCATGGAGCTCTCTTTTAATCAGCTGAAACGTGTACGTTTGTGGCAAAGCCAATAAGTGAGTAGATCCATGGAGGCTTTCCATTGGTGACTTCGTTGTCATCTGGTACACGCAATACACCCTGTAGCGCCGTTCGTCCACATCCGCATCACTGTCACCCAGATATCCTGGCAGAGACATCCGATCGCCAATGTGGAAGTAGCCCTTCCAATACACCGTTATCTTGGTTGGGTGGGCTATGCCCGAAGAACCTTCAGGCAACATGGGTACCCGGATAGTAGCATTAGAGGGCTGTACAATCCAACTCTTGATGTTGCTAATCACAGACGCAAGGAACGCTCGATCCACCTGCATTGCCTCCAAGTATGGTGCGTAGCACTGATAAACCCCGATCACGATCACACTATGCTCCAATCGAATTCCGCAGTGAAACGTCACAGTAACTATATTAGGATCTTGAGAAGGCAATAGTCCACCCATGTCTGCTGACAGAGTCGCTGCCTGTTCGTTCGTCCAATTCACCACGCGCAATTTTCGGCACCGTTCCGCGTGCCAGCGCTTCTCGTATTCATACAGCATCCACACCGTCAAATGTCCCCTTGGATGACCCAAGTATGCGGGAACCATAAGAGAAGTGTTGTTCTCTCTTACGAACGATGCATTGGTGTTCGAATCACTAAATTCCCATGTACTGAGTACGGACACTGGTACATTTCTGATTTGTCTTTGCAGGACAATATCCGATGCCTCGGTCATGAGATGATAAATAATCGGTGCTCTTAGTGGTACCACCTCGATTATTCTGGTGGTACGTGTAGTGAATGGTTCCAGATGCTGATCTCGTCGGCGGAATGTTAGCTCGCAAGTGAAATGTAAGGCTCCAATATAGTCGTGTGCCGCTGGAGCAGTCAGCTGGTATGAGGTAATGCTGTAAGTATGATCGCTTTCTGTACGGTATTGACCAGTGATGAAGCTTTCTGGATCACCAGTTCCGTTAAATCCGTTTGCTGGTCTAAGCACTATATGCACAGTCTCGTTCCAATCCATTTGTGTTCCATTTGTGTACGGGCGAACACAATGAACATGTAGACTCTGTTTGCTGAATAACATCGGTCTATGGTTCGCTGTGCAATAGTTGTATGCCCCTCGCAACTCACGTACCGAAGTGAAACGCTGATGTGTGATGAACAGCTGCAGCACTGACGAATCAGGACGTACGTACAAATAGCGTTTGGCGAACCCGATTCGTCTGGGACCTTGTGGGTACTCACATTCATAGGTACCTGTGTCCCCGAATTCCACTTTATCTTTCACCAAAAACGCACCAAGTTCGCCTTCCGAACGCACCACTCTGAACCCATGTTGCATGGGATTCCGGCCTACACCAAATGGAAGGAAATGGTGCAAGCACCTCAGAGATTGTGGGCTAGATGGATAAATGCGGGCTAACATGCTTACTGGACTTCCTGTGCTGACTTTATCGTTCCATGTGGGCTTGATGGCCACAAGTTGGTAAGTACCATTGGTGTTGTTGGGATAGTGGATGCGAAGTTTATCTTCACATGTGTTTCGCTGGTGTGTCCACTTTCGTAGGTATTTCCCAACTGTGTCATGAATGACACGTTCTGTGTGGTCCCAAGGTGAGGCCAAACTGATTGCTGTTATAATCAGTGCATCATGCTCCAAACGAAGCACACACATAAAGGACACGTTGGCCAGGTTAGCCATAGACAGAAAACCCTCCGTGTATTTGGCCTTTATCATACGTGGCACATCGACGACTTCTACGACACTGGTATTGGTAATCCTACAGTCTTCATCAATCACTCTGTTATCACCAACAATGTACGTATTTGCAGAGACCTGGCCCGCAGGCATACCCAGGGCTAGTAATACGTGAATGTAAGCTACCTGTTCCCGGAACCCCACCACTGCATTCTCTGCAAACGTCTTGGCACAATCGATCTTGGCAGGTGCTCGTTGCAGTCCTTTTTGAAGTCTGTGATCAGTGCTATGTGTTTCCATTGGGAAGAGTACAGGTGACAGTCGGACCTCAAATGTAATCTGTTGCACAGAACGAACAATCAGATCGCTGGTTGGTGTCAGGTCATCCGCCTCAAATATGCTACTCGTAAACTGTGCCGTACAAATGGCTCGGAGTGTGGTATACACCTGCTCTGGTTGTGGCCCCTCAGCAACATGGAGGTATTCCAACTCACCTCTGGTGTTCTGAATGGTTGAGATGAGCTGAATGGCAAATTTTCTCTTTTCAGCGCTGTCCATCATCAACTGAGCCTCCACAAGCATCGCATCCTGGTTGTCGACAATGCTGGGTAGTACGCACCAAATGTATGGCGCCTCGCCTATTTTGAAGTGAGGCAATGTGCCTGCGTCGCGCATTGACGATCCGTGGTACACATGGGACGTGGAAGTCACGTAAATAGCCAGGTCATGTGCATTTGGCAACACGACAATGCGACGCGGCGCAGCAAGAACTCGATCCACACCGAGATGAGTATGGTTGCAAAAATAGATACCGGAAGTGGAACGATTCACTGCAAACGGTGAAACGTAGTAATCGATTTTGCGTGTGAATACACGGTAGAACATTCGTATTTTATCACTTTCGCGTCTCTCAGAATAGTAGCATCGAACATCGTGCACGGAGTCCGACAGCGTGTAGAGCAAAAGCAGATGCCACGAAGCTCCCAGTTTGTGCGATGCGTTCCAGCCTATGAACACCTTGTGGACACGATAGGCAACAGCCACAAATGGAAGCGGGTTGGCTAACACCTCCACCCGAGTGCTTTTCGGGTACTCCAAGTAACGTTTCACCAGATGAATCGCACTTTGAGTCAGTGTGGCCCGGATACTCTCCTCTCTATACATGTGAGCCGTGAAAGCTAAAATTATCAGAGCGGTGTGCTCCGGTCGAAAGGTGCACAGAAACGTCGTCCGAACGAAACCCCGATTGCCAAATTTGAGATACATGGGATGTTGCTTCAAATCCCTGGGTATGTTAAGTGATTCGTATGCTCTTTCTGTTTGTTTAAAGCAGTCCTGTTTCCAGATGCCGGTATAATTGAAAAATGTCCATGCAACCAAGCGACCCACCGGTATACCCAAGAAAGCGGTGATATCCAGTTCCATAACCCCTTCCAAAAGCCGGTCTTTGGAGCCAGTTTGGTAGAACTCAACAGCACTTATTCCCCGTGAACCATAAGTGTGTCTAAAGTTTTCCAGTAGTCTCGAATTGTTGGATTTTAAATGCTGGTCAAAAATAACCGGTTGGATCAGCGCTTGAAGTTGGATATCAATCGACTTCATCTGCTGAATCGAGTTGATTTTGCCTCGGTTAACGTCATGCAACGTACCAATTTTGTCCAGATTAAACACGCAAGTCACTCTGGCTCTAGTTATCTCCAGGTCAGGAGGAACCATGGTTACCGTGAAAGTGGATAATTGTTGTCCTCCTCCTGCTATCAAAAATCTCATTCCTTGGACGTGTGTTAATTCCGTCCATCGTCTGCTGCTTTTGTTGTACACTTCGTGCTTCAGCGATGTGTTTGGATGTGCTCTTAAGAACGGTGGCAGCGGGTAAATGCAACGGACCTCCACAGACTGCAAATAGAAGAGAAACGGTTCTTTTCCATCAAGGTACTGCGTGAATTCACCCTCCGGACTTGTGGGACCAGCTTGGAATTTCCACTCACTTAGGTACATCAACAGCATGGCATCCGTGGGAAGGACAATAACTGTTCTCTCCGGGAATCCAGATGATCTGAGCTCTTCCGATGATTGTGTGTATGCCGTACAGCGGTATACTGCCGAATCCGCCAAAGTAGCGCTACCGTACTGAAGCCAGAAAACCGGACCTCTGTTATGGTATCGAACTTCTCGAGGATAATAAAGGTTTTTTCTTGACTCAGCTGGATTGCCTTTATAATATCTTCGACACCAAGTGGAATATGGATGGTAGCTTGTGACTTTGCCCATTATGTGAAAATCTGAGCCGACGGTTGTCACAACTTTGGGGTAGAAATTTAGCTTAATGGCAAAATAGGAGTGTGGATCGCGGACCATTGTCGATTTGATCAGGGGGGCAACCGATATCTCACCGATGGAGACGAGGTATCGTTTAAACCAATGCACCGCGTGGGCCATGAACGTTTGCCTTTCGTTATCCCTGTTATCTGTGTTTAAAACTGCAGTTACCAGCCCCATGTGCCCTTGCACAAATCCGCATTCGAACAGGTACTGCTTCACACCATTTCCATCGATCATACGTAAAAATCTGTTGTGAATTTTATGACGTTGTTCATAGCGCATGTGCCATATCCAAAAGTACGGGCAGCTTTCTAGTTCCACGTTCTCTCCGTCCCACCACACTCTCCACAGTTCCATTGTACCCGCAGGATAGCCCAAGAATGCAGTCACACGAAAACGATAGTAGTTCTCGTAGGTTATCGGTGCCGGTGAACCCGGCTGAAATGGAATACGCTGTGCATCCCCATAGCTGAGTTTGGCAATTTCAGACACTATCGGTTGATCACCAAGCGTTAGATCATAAAAATATCGACCATATGCATAATTCTCCACGTACGCGACAGCAGATTTTGTGATAATAAGTTTATTGGGATCGACCACGTCATCGTGTTTATCTCTCACCAAGTTACTCAGTTTAACCGAGCAAGTTACCTTCAGGCTTGTCCAATGCGAGTACAAGCCCAAGCCATCGATAGTGTAGCGGCGTGTGTACCGGTGGACCGCTCCTCTCCACACAGACCCACACGTTGGTTGATAGGGCGATTGGTGCCTCCTGTAGGCTACACATTCGAAGTTCCACTCGTTGTCAGCGACCATGGACTTGCTTGTTGGCAGTGAACAGTTGACGACCGCATCCTGTAACAAAACTAACGTCGTCTCCCCTTTGGGCCTCTGTGCCAAGTTTTCTTGCTCAAAGGCAATGTGCATACTTTCGCCCCTTGGCAGTACTAGCAAACTTCGAAGGGGTCCAATCCGCGTCAAACAGTTTGGACATGTGTGCTGGTAGCATGCGTACAACCCGGAGTCTGTGAGCGTGGAGTTCGACTTGCGTAGTTCATAATAGTCCTTGCCTGCGTCATTCGATTGCTGAAAACCATCTGGCACTGGTTGTGTTTGTGTGCTGTCAGGAGGAGTATACAAACAACGCACAATGTCAAATGAGTCTGTTGCGGGGAACCAGCGCATTGTTACCGGCTCACCTACAACCACAGTGGCACGCCACACTGTATGCAATTCAACCAGACGGTGGGTGCTCTTAAGACCAGGTGGATCAATTTCGATACACGTGTTACCTGGCAAACCTGTGTACCCAATGCTGTCTTTCAGTACTGCAATTAAAGCTGTGATGCACGATTGCTCCAACTGCTCATCAGCTGAACCAATTGCATCATGATGAAATGCACTTAGCACAAGTACAACGGTCGCTAATCCAATACCACACCTGAAGTCGACCTGGCTGGCTGCCATGGTCTCAGAGCCATTCGCTTCTGGTAACTCGATCAAATGCAACTTGTACGGAGATCCAGGCGTAATCTTCACTAAACAAGGTACGTAGGAAAAGTTTCCATGCTCCGTCTCCTCGACGGTCCAAACAGAGACTCGAAGGGCACCCACATAGTGTAGGACAACGAAGCTACCTGAAAGTACATCCTCAACCATTGTGCGTCTCAACAAACGGTGTGGAGTAACCTTCGGATACACAGCTTCCGTCTTGTTCAGCGCATCCGTCACGTTCGCATGAGTCGTACGAATGGAAGAGGAAACAATTTTTGGCTCCATATGGAAGCTGGTGTATACGAGCACGTAGTTACTCACCGTCTTCCGTTCCTTCGGTGTATCTGGGTGTTCGCGGACCAACCGGAAAATGGGTTCATATCGAAATGAGCACTGTATCCGATATTGGTTCACGGAACCACGAGTCTCGTACTTTTTGATTCGGAATACGCGATAAGTGATGTTATTCCTCTCCTGGATAGAATACCAAGTGTCTACATGCTGAAACGGGAGGTGAGCCCCAGTCTTGACATCCATATACTCGAAATCAATACCATCATAATTGTCATACCCCAGGGGTAGCACGTACTTGCAGTTTACGAAGACATCACTTTGGAGGTACATTCTACCTAATGCATCTTTAAGTGGATACTCAGGTAATGCCAGTTTGTCACGATGCCAGCGTTGCTTGTTGACAAACACTGTAATGCTGTCCTCATGTGGAAGCACTATGATGTAATACCCTTGGATTTCCGGGAGTGCGCCACCGTCTGATTTACAGCTGTATATCCCGGTATCATGGGGTTCGAGATTATGGATTTCCAATAGACCGCCGAGTGTATCACACTTCATTCGATCTTGCGTTGTGTACGCGTCCTCGAAACGGAGCTTCTTTTCGCATCCTTCGAAATGGATGCATACTGGTGCATAGGCAGACTGATATCGGAATCTTTCACCGGCACGATACACTGCTTTGCGCGCTGATTTGAGGTTTAGTAATCGCATCGCAGGAGTCCTCCAAGAGGGGTACCGAAAATGCACCCGTTTACCAGCGAGAATGCTCTTCGCCGCATCGATGATTGGAGTTAATGCGTTATCCCCAGACTGTCGCTGAAGCTCCTCATCGATTACAACGAACAGCACAGCATCAATAACAACATACACGGTCACATACCAGGACGAACGGAAGAAGTTTCGCTCATAATTTGGACAAATATAAGCCAATTGAGAAAATGGTCCATTGCGGTGACTATTTGAGGAATATATATATCCTTTCAATGGAATCACGTCGTATGTTGAAAGATTGGGAGAACGCTGAAAAGCGAACGCTTTAGCCAAATGATTAGGAGGCAACCACCCAAACATTTCCGCGTTCCACCTTTCATCTTCGTGCTTGTAGTAGGTCCTTTCGTGGAAACTCTCGTAGTTCAAGTCATGCGTCTCGGGGCTGTCCTGGTATTGTATGCTGTCTGAATACATCTCAAACCACTTCAGACGAATAATTTCGGGGCATGGTACAAACTTCGCCAGTTGACAAAAGGAAGTCGTGAGATATTTTTGTCCCTCTGAAGTCTGGAAGTACACGTGAATAACCGCCTGGGCCCCCTCTAACTTCTGGGTGGAAATTTGAGCGCGTATTTCATATCGTAGTAACCTATACTCTCTGGTTTCGTGTGAGGTATCATAGAACAACACTCGATCACAAGTGGTAGAGTGTCGACTTTTACGCAAGTCACAGCATTCCGAATACACGTCCGCTTGATAGTTGCAAAGCATAAATACAGTGCCGTTTTCAGGACTATAGGATTTAAAATGTGTTATCTGTACACCCTTGTAGACCCTGAAGGAGATGAAAAGACCGCCATCGAAACGCGTTGACTGTTGCTCTTCCCTAATCCAATGTGAATATTTCTCTCGCGGATTTTCCCCTGGGGGACTAAGTGGATGGTCATAATACGGAAGTCGGCCACATAAAGCACCAAAAGCTGTCTCGCAAAGGGCAACTGCACAGACGAATAAGCAACGTGGCACATTCATGCGAAGCCCCGGTAGTATACTCTGAACGATGATTCCGTCTTCACTGTATTCTAAACTATTGATTTAATCGATTATGGAGGCGATTCGAAGTGGTGAATTAAAGTGATCGTGCGGCTATATGCTTATAGAGCACGTGCTGTTGGGCGGGCCGTGTGGCATACGCCGCACTGAGCCTTTACTGATGATGCAGCCCTAATGTTACACTTCGCCAACAGGTTCCTGTGAGAAGCTATTAAGGCTTCATTTCCTTGGATTATTCTCGTACCCGAACAAAGCGTACTTCTAGTAGTTGACCCTAATAACCGAAGCTGTTGCAAAGTCCGCTGTACATTAGGATGACTGCAGAGACAAGGGACACAAATTTTGAAAGAAGCGTACATTCGCGATCCGCTATACGAAAATGATGTTGCACAATGAACAATGAATTTATACGGGTTAAGAAGCATTGCTTTACAAGTCCCTTTAGATGGCTTTGTAGGGTTATCGAAAAATAAACAAACGGTGGGTTGTTTACGTTTAAAAGGGAGACTTATCGATGTTTCGCTGTAGTCCTGCGATCCATGTAGTTTCACAGCACAAACATATAATAAAAAATAAATCTAAGTATATTTAAGGAATGGGATAGAGATGTAGTACTAGGTAACAAACTGTAGGTGAATAAGTTAGTCATGCAAAC
>CALYDF020000626.1:0-32899 GCA_944474145.2 Dicrocoelium dendriticum | reverse complement strand
GTATCCCACTAGCTTCACACCGCAGACGGTATACCGATAAAATTACGGTTTCCACATTATCTGCAGATTCCAATGTTTTGCCGTGACTCACTGTAGTGCAGGGAGTTTGGATTTCTAGTGAGGTGTCTTAATCTATTTTGCCTAGGCCGTACTCTGATCCAGTCACAAAGGAAATTCCACTGATTTAGGTCGGCATGCTGTGTACCAAGATAGCGGTTTCTGTTCTCCAGGAACATTGAGTGTATATGTGTGAGGGCATCGTAGTTCTGTCTGGTTTTCGGTGATGTGGGAGGAACGGCAATCCGGAGGTTCTACGATGACTCCGCAAGTTGCACCTTGTACTTGGCTCATGTTTCGCCGTTAACGTTTGCAGGTAGTGTCGTCACTTTTTGAATAGAACAGTTGCACAAGGGAATAAGTTTTTTGAGAGCTTTTGATTTTATCGGTCCATCGACAGTGTGGGTATTACCGATGTTGCATTATTCGATATATTGGCTGAGGGGATGTGATTAATGGGTCCGGGCCCGCTTCCATAGTTCGCAATGACTTGTCAATTCGTGACTCCGAAGGTTTCCTGTCAGCGAAGTGTTTGAAATGCCTCTTTCTTTTTCTTTTCTCCGAGTTGGTAATTTGGAAAATAGATGAGGTGCAAGCAACTTCAATGTAAGCACTGGGGAAATAAGTTTGCATTTTAACGATGAGTTGTGCTATTGCGAATACACCTTCCATAAGAAGAGCAGTGGTTCAGTTGAGACAGCCAAACTGAGTCCGGCGTACTGCAATATAATTTAACTTCGGTGCGACAGATTCTAATACATTTATGATGATAACGGCTGGTACAGGGAAAACATACCAGTCATACTATAGCAGACAAGCTCGTGCTTGATTATCACAAAAGAACTGTCAATTTACAGGTGTCATTTCCCTGGTGGTCAACGGCCGCTGGTTGGTTCACGGGTTAACGGCGTCTCGCCATCGGTTCACATTCGCCCGCCGGTCGAGGGGTCAATGTCAGACGACGGGTTCATCCTTATGCCATAGGATCGCGGGTAAAGCAGCTAGTGTTGACCATTTGTGTATGCTGTTGCGTGTCGGGAGCGAGGAAATTAGGCAGTCGCTTGAATGAGAAGGGTTTACAAGTAAAACTGAAGTTACTCCGTAGACGTCACACTGAGTGATGGAATGAAGGGGGACTCTCAGATTAAACTAGGAAACTCCGTGGTATGTGTCAGGAACAGCGGGAAATCGTGCGTGTGAGCAACCGCGGAAAATGGCCTAAACTTGTAAATTCCGTAGGAACAAGCTCTGCTGAACTGGTTTTAGAGCGATTGTCTTCAGTAAATGGGATTTGTTAAACTAGGACATACATGTGTACATCCAACAACATGCGAAAAATCGTTACAATGAACAAACCGTAAAGGCCTACAATTCCAAACGATAAAAACATCTTAAATAAGCGCCGCGTCATTGGCGCACTCCAACTGATAGCTTACCATGGTGGCTGTCAGTATACGCAACTGGTGGTTGTTTCTTGCGCGAACGAGTAATTCTTTTAAAAACACACTGTAACAAAGCTTTTACAAAGTTCGATTTAACTTCGTCCAAGATATTTCGAGCAAAACGCGCGGCAGCCAGGACTTCATTGGAATGTAGCCAAAGGAATAGCTCTTTCATTGCTACTGTTAACACTGGTGCTGGTTTAAGTTATTTATGCAATTTCGTTATAATAAATCTGTCGGGACATTAATTTTACACATTGCCTATTAAAAAAGCGAATTTTGCATTCTGGTTACGTTTTGAGTAGCTTCAACATCTCTAGAAGTAAGATACATTTGAGCATATATCTCCGAGGAACAGATCTGTGGAACTTCGCATATTGACCAATTCATCTTATCTATTTGTAGACCTGCTACTGGATAGAGCCAGCTGATCTTTTAATTAAGAAGACATCAGGATACGGCAGTCGACGGACCGTTTTCTTTTCACAAGTAAAGTGCAGTGCTGCATGGTCTCGCTTAAAGCAATCTAAAGCTTCATCCAGTTTAACATGTTACTGCAACACAACGGATGCCTCTTCCAAGAAGTAGAAACTCACAAGTGTTCTGTTATTTGAGTCTTGCCAATAGCAACAAACGATATGTGCACGATTTGGTGGGGAAACCGTTTGCTCAGCAAGTTCACAAATAATTGTTGTCTTTGGCTTCCGTTTCGCATCATCTTTAACAGTTCCTGGGTAGTATAATTTACTGAGCATTTATCAGTAATTGGACATCCACCGTTTACCAGTTAATGTATACCCATATTTATACCTGCTGGCATCGATAGCCGAGTTAAGGAAACAACTTTTTGGTAATGACAACTGCTTCTCTTGGACCGAATGCTTTCGTCTTTTCCTTAATTACCGTTGGTAAAACCTTGCCCTACCCATGTTTTAAAACAGTACAATAGGAATACATGATTGCATTCGTTTGATCTTTTCATTACACTTAACTGTAATAGTTCTACTGTTGGGTCAGTAGATTTAGCTTACCAACAGTCTAATCTGTAAGTGAAATATTGTACCATACTTTGCATTGGTGCAACTGACGTATAGTTTACAGCTTCTCAGTTTTGCATATCTACAGGATTTGTATCCCGGTTCGGAAATACTTTGCGTAACTTAGTCACACGACCTCTAAGCCAGATTAAGTCCGACGCATCGCAGACTGTAGTGGACCAATCCTCTTCATACCTAATAGAAATTATACTAATAAATTCAAGAACGACTCCGCTGTTACCTTACCGATTCTTACCGTTTCTTACTCGTGAACATGTAAGAAGCCTACGAACATTTACGGCCATCCTATTTTGCTATGGACAACTTCGATATTTGATATACAATGAGATGTTCAAAAAGAAATCGAGCATTCTCTAGAACATCTTTGCTGTGCATTGCACGAAACTTTAAACAATTTCCACCACAAAGTAGCCCTCTCTAGTGGCAATACACCGTTCTCAATAATGCTTACATTTTTGGAAAGCCTCCTGGAATGCACTTTCTCTGCTGATTCGCAGGACACTTGTCGCGCTGTTCGGAATGTCATCTACGGTTTAGAAACGAATTTCTTTCATCGTGTTTTTAAGTTTGGGAAACAGAAATAAGTCCCGTAGAGTACGATGGTTGGGGCACTACGGAATTGTGATGCTTCGCTAGATAGCTGCGGACAGGAAGCAATGCAAGAGCCTGCGCATTGGAATAATTTTTTCAAGGTTCAGGCCACTTCCTGCGCACAATATCCTGTAAGCACGTTAGAACCTGTTGGCATGATCCAACACTTCGTCAACAACTTTTCGAACAGGTAAACGACGAATTCCACGGAGCACAGCAATTACACTTTAGTCATCGTCTGTTGCTGTGGAAGATCGTTTAGACTTGGGATCTTTACCGACCAACATTCTACAGCGTTCAAAACATTTAGACCATTTATAGCCTTTTGTGCGACTCATGTAGTCCTTCTGGTATACTGACCTAAGCAATTGAAATGTCTCCGTAAAAGTTTCGGCACGTTTGTAGCAAAGGTATGCACACATATTGTTCGTCCAGCTCTGTCATGGTCTCTCTAATCCGCCGAAGACCTTGTGCAGGGGCTTACTTCAGTGGCTGTAGCTCCCCAACTAACAGTCAGAACGAAATGCTGCAACTGGCATTTTGGTATCTGTGGAAGCCACCACATACGCTCAGTAGCCACAGCGCGTTCTCTCTTTCGGTTGCTGTGCTATTTCAAATGTTCGGTTTCTTTTTAAACACCATATATAAGTCAGCCTGCCCGGAAAGCTACAGCGTGTATTTTCACCAGCGGACTACATTCCACTAATAGATAATCGGTGGTGCCGACTCTTACCACCGGTAGGCCATTCATGTTTCGGCAACTAAGAGGTACCTAAGATTGCGTTAAAAATGGAGGCATTTGCGTATCACATTCAGGTTCTCTTCTCAAATGAGCTCTAAAGTTTAGTACGCCAAGATGTAACAGCCTAATAATTGACGTAGTACATGATCTGAGCTCCATCGCTGGGTTCTGCTACGAAAGGCGCTGTGCGGTTTACCATAAATGTCTGCATAGTAGACTTGTTTGACGCATGGTGATTTAAACTTCCGCACCAACAAATAATTATTTCCTTGCAGAAAACATCATGAAGCTAAGGTATATTCCGTAGCTCTATTAACAAAACCGTGAATATTAACAAGAGGTTTCTGTATTGCAACTGCTCATCCAGAAAAATGTCCACAAAATTGAAACGAGAATTAGGCAATTCGAAGAAACTTTCTGAACAGTGCCGGTATTTGTGGAACTTATGCTTGAGTTGCCTTTCATTCTGAGTTAAAAGTAACGGTTCCTTCACAAAATCCTAATGTCCTTGTATACCCTCTTCCCTTTGAGAAATCCAACAAACATCACATTCTCTATATGGCATCGTGACAATGGGAATGAAATTCTACCTTAGGCTCTCTCACCAGTTTCGCATGTGTATTTTAATTATACACTCAGGAGGTATACCTTGATTGATGGCTTACAGTGGAAGGAAACTTATTGCGTCTGTTCCTGTCACAAACTATTTGGACCAGTAACCACTTCTGAACATTAGCAGCAATGGTGGTAACCGGAATCGCTTTGTATAAATGCTAGGTTTAATGTGCGCTTTACTTCGTTTTGTAATTTGGATACTTGGTGCAGAATATTTGTTTTCATACGGAAAAAATACGTCAGGTATTTAAAATATATACCTTTGAACAGAACAATTAAGCGAAGGACTTTCATTTGTGTGTCTGTACGTGGGACGAGCAAACATCAAATGTAGTATCTGCCATACCTTTAAGTAACAGTACGCTTTTTGATATACTGCGACGTAGTTGTACCTTTAAAAATAGCTCGTAACTTAGACAACGAGTTTTGTAAGAGCGAACACTACTTCTCTGATGTATAAGTATATGTCTAAGAGAAGGTTAAGTGCTACTGACTTAGTGTGTTTTGCCACTCTGATCCATTGACTTAATATCGATAAAGTACAACGCAATTTTTCATCTGCGCAGTGTGAAGGCTTAGTTGGGGGGATCGATGGGTACATTCAAGTGAGTCTATTTTGGCTTATAACCTTACCCTATTCGCCCACATTTCATACGTTGAAAGAGAACAAAAATGAAAAACCTGCTGTGCAAATCCATCACCTGCCGCTTCTTTATCAAACCAGTGTTATTTTAAGATGACATAAACAGGTCTTTCAGTAATAAATAAACCACAGTCAAGTAGTACCAATCTCCAAATATTTTCTCACAAGCCGGCAGGAAGTGCGTGGAAATTAACCGAAGAATGATAGAATTTTGTGTGAATAAGGCAGTGGCGCTACATAAGGTTAAACAGATCTGGGCGCGTAACAAGATATGCGGAGGAGTACCCAATTTGTGGCTAAAGTAGTCTAGATTATTTTTGGGCTATGTATAGGCGGAGTACAAATGTGTAATTTTCAAGAAGTTGATCATCAACCACTGCATCTAGAGTACTGCTCCCGCAAATGATAACAATATTTATATATATGAATGTATACACAGTGGTTATAAATAAAAATGAAAATGATCCTAGAGTCAAGTGCTGAGAGAGTGAAACTCCGAAAGCATCTATTTAATTTGTAAGAAATTCGTCGAATTATAAGGTTAGACTACGTTGATACTTCAACGCCAGCTTTTGCATCAAATCATTTATATACGTTTGAATTTGGTGAATCTTTAGTTGAATACGGCTGTATACTTTAGAAGTTCACGTCTGATTTCCCGCCGTAACTCGACTATATATTGCGCCGGAAGTTAAACATCGACACGCGGACAGTTTTTCGTCAAAATACTGTTGTGTTTAACCTAATAACGCAAAAAACCCTTTTAACCACAAGGGAGCAAAATTCATCACACTTTTAATTCTATTTCATTTGATGGAGGTTTTCTTGTACTAACGGAGGCGGGTCCCTGTCTTCTTCTTACCATACTTCTTTCTCATTCTGTTTTAGTTACATCACGAAGATCAGCGACTTTGAGAAGTTCATACTAACGAACTTAAATATATAACATTCCGTTTCTCACTGTTCACCGTCATTGTCTAGCCAGACGTTTCTGACAAACACCTAACTACCGTATACGTATGTCAATCATCGTCGTAATGTAAAGCATGCTATCCCGCCGCATTTCATAATTGGCGGTAGGGCATAAAGTGCCGACGATGCAGCCAATGCCCGCGGCTGCAGTATGCCATAATTTTGAACTCACCCAACATACCTGTCACATATCATCAAGTACATTACCAGCTCCATGGTTGACACATGTATTTTTCAACACTGCATCCAAGGAAATTGCTCTCTTGTTGCGATCATAGCTCACCGGGAAGCGACGACGTCCCCCGAAAGCAGTGAATGTTGCTGCCACAAAGCTATGCCGAAAACTATCGCCCCGTGACTCTCCTATAAGTGGTCGCGTAGGTGACGGAGGCGGTCGTGGCTGACGCTCTAACGAACTATCTGGAAAAGTGCAAGGTCTTGGCACCGGAGCAGTATAGGTTATGTCAAGGCCGGTCATACACCACCTACCTGCTGACTGCACGAGGCAGTTGGGCGGAATTGGCTGGCGGTGGGGTCGGAGTGCATGTCATCTCGAAAGCTGTTGACCGCCTGGATCACCGTATACTGCTGCACAGGCTACTGTGATAAAAATCAGAGATTCTCTTCTTGGTTGGATCGGGATCTTACTTCATCAACGGAAGCTTCAAGTACGTGTTTGGGGATCACTATTTAACACTATTGAAGTAAAATGTTGTGTTCCACAGGGCTCCATGTTGAGACTGCGTTTATTCCTGTTGTATATCAACGATTTGGTAGGAGTTATCTCCTCCAATTTCCCGCTTTTCGTCATTGATGTAGTGGTATGACCAACAATTAATACCGAAGAAGATTACCATTTACTCCAACGTGACATGGATTGCACTTACGAATGGCCAACAAGGAATCGACTCCAGTTAATCACAGCTGATTGCGAGCCACCTGCGTTAATTGCCGGTGAGCGCTTATAACCTTTGAGACCACAGCTTGCAGAAGGTATATCAGGAGTGTGGTTTAAACGTAATGATACAGGACGATGTCGGATGCTCCAAAGAAGCAGAGAAGGCGTCCACAACCGGCCAGCAGCAGGCTGGTCTTCCTCGCGAAGTGATCGGTCAGTTTGACCCTCAATCTTCCCACAAATGCTTAACACCCAGGCGTGGCGGCACGTGGAATACGCCATTCAAGTGTGGCAGCCGTGGCAGAGAAACAGGATTTTGATGCTCTTGAGACTTCTCACCGGAAGGTAATCATGCACGATACGGGCCCCATCTAACTACCCTATTAGCTTAAACTGAAGTCTCTAGGAATGTACTACAGTCGATGTAGGTTGTTGAGAGTGCATCTCATAATGTTTTACCAGATTCTGAAGACCCCAAAGTATGTTTGCCCAAAGCTGTTGAAACTGAACCACAAAACTAACCTAAGAAATCGTCCACTGATACTGACAACATAGTATACCGGGCAGGAGTGTCGTGGAAATTTCTTCTCTCCCTGAGTGTGCAAGCCAGGAAACGCTCCCCCAAATTATGTCGTCTGTGCCTCCAATCTAATGATAATAAAAAAGACATGAAGGTCTGTGTTGTCCCATTGGCTTTCCATTTTATAACTTATTAGCCAGACGACTGCAAATTGCAATCAAACGGTGCGTTTCCAAAATCCCAACCATTGGATTTATGGATGTATATCGTTATCACGTGAACATATCAGCTCTTCTGCATATCTCTATAATGAGACCACCAAACGCCTTCTAATTTATCATGCAGTATCATATTTTTCACAAAATTCAGCCTACTGAGCTTATCAACCATTGCTTTTTACCCCTAATACCCCAGTGTCCCATCTTTTATTCTTTAGCATCTAACGGAATTTCAACTAACCACTTTAATCAATAGCACACCGTTGCAAAATTGCCTATACCAATTAATTGGACGGCTGCTGAATCCTGAACACCACACTTGAGTGGCTAGTCATCAGTAATTGCATAACACGTTGCTAATATTGGTTTAGAAATCTGCATGTCGCTTAACCAGATAACAACAGACCACCCACCCTGTCACCTTCGAGACATCATAGTTCACGTCTAATGTATGCACCGAATATCCGACATTGTCTTATCATGAGAACACAGCGGCATCGAAATGACCAAACCACATCCAACAACAGAAAGTAGTCCTCCCCCTTGTCTGCATTTTTAGGATGTCTTAATGACTCGAACAGTGTCTCGGTTATGTAGGGCATTCTGCTTTGACACAGCCGAACGTTTTTCGAAACAGTCCCAAGTGGGAAACGAATCCACCAGGACGAAGAAAGCTACTGAACGTTGATCTGTGCATCGTTTGTTGATTGAAACCAAGCTTGAGGGTGTGTATACTGTCGTAATTAAATTAAGCCAACCTGCACTCTCAGGGGATGACTGCTAGTCACATTGTTTTATGCCCAATAAAATATTGTGAACTGACATCTCTGAATTAGAAGCGATAGTATGAGGAAATAAATTTCTCATTTTATAACGTGAGTTGAAGCTTACAGTATTGTAAATATTTAGCAGTATCATGGCTTTACTCTTATTTACCATGAGCAGATTGACTGTAAATAAGTGCAACGTAACCTGTATAAAGTCACTGTTCGTTTGTAAGTAGTAGGGGGTTTTATTAGGTTGTTGTGTAGACTCGTCGCAGTTAGACACAGGCAGACATTGTTTACTGTTGTTAGTTACACAGGTTCATGCTACTGCCATAGCTGACAGATGAATCGTTTATCTTAGATCGCCTGCGGTCGAAGAAAGAGCAAATATTACAGACTATGCCTAACCTAAGTCATACCATAAATCTTCTTCATATTAGCATGTGATTGCGGGATTTGCCAAAGTTTATGATGTTTGCACACAATCGAGAGCTCAAAGCTAATCCAAGTTATCAAATGTACAACCACACAGTATTCGATTGTTCCACATTTCCATACGTTTACTTATGGGACCAGTGGCGCCGGTTACTTGAAATTTGCAAGCAGCCCCACTTTATAAATTTTGTCGAAAGCGGCAAGAAACGAGGTAAGACGCGATTATCTCTTTATTATTGGCCCTAGCCGTGGCTATTACAGCTGGTAGTTGGCACGGCTGTAAAGCATTCTTAAGCATCTTTACAACTATCAGCTACTACCTGTTGTAGCCGTTAATGTCGACGTAGAATATTGGTGCATACCATTCTTAAGCACATCGCAAACAATCATTGCGGTATGCAGTTTCTTTCAGTTTAAGCCAAATTGTATGGCTGAGAAGGGCCGTAACGAATCTAATCCCATCAATAAAATCACCATTTTGCACACAGTTCGAAAAGAGTTCCCCAAGACGGCGATACCAGCCACAGACATGTCATAGCTGCTTTGCGCAAACACTGGCCACTATATCCCTCTATTCCATACTAAAGGAATGCGCTAGTTATCGCAGGTTCATGCGATGAGTGATTACATACATCTGGGATGCCTAGTAAACGATCTCAGCTGGGCCACAACTCACTTCGCTGTACATGAGAGTTAGCCTATTCACTCATGCACCATCTGCTTTAAGGCTAAGTGCAGTCTATTATCGATTTTTAAAGCCGTGTGGACGTCCTTTCGCACACCTTGAGGCGCTAAATAATTGAATAGTTTAGGGATTTGTAAGAATGGTAGTGGCTTATTTCCACGAAATAATACTCGAAATTTTCAATCTTACAGCATGAAATCTCCGCTTGAGCTGTTGGATATTTGCTTTGAGTACAGAGAGAAATTATCAATCGATTGCCAATATTTTCGGAAAAACAGCAATCAGTAAGTAAATAAGTTTGTGCGTCAACATAGTGCGTAAGTTTCCGTGATAAAAAGTGTAGAAGAATTTGTCATTAAATACAACTTGTAAGTCCAAACTATTTTTATTAGATAACAGCATTAGTTATTGATTAAAGGCCACACCAATCAGAAAACACTTGACCAGTATTTGATTTCATGTGAGGTTGCCTTTTATCCCTTGTTAGTTGCTTGTCTGTGGCCGACGAGTATGCACGAATGACAGTATCATCCCACAACATTGGTCTGCTGTAATTCTTATTTGGAATTATTAGGGGAAATTCATGTTTCAGATTAAACGATTGCCTAATTACGTAGAATACAAAATGATGGAAGGACGGATGCCACAGACTGGTCCGTTATATATGACCGCTTTGATTATGGGATTAGTTGGCGGCCTTACTCTACTACGCGGTGTATCCAAAGCAATGGTGAAATTCTAAGCACTAATTCTGATGAGGAATTCTGGTGTTTTGTTTAAGGACTGGCCACTATTGCAATGCGTGGCCACAAGGCAGAGAATTTACCACTTGTTTACTGCAGTACTCAAACGCCTGAAGCGCATAAGCTCTTAAGTTTGGCAATGTAGTTCATCTCCTAGGTATAGCGTATGGTTTTCGATTTTGCGAGCGGAAACAAATAAGCTGGATGTAAGAAGCGCTAGAGAAGCGTCAATGGAGGTATTCACTTACCATTCGTAAATGGATGTAGCATAATGTACTTGCCTGCTACAGTTTTGTGATGCTAAAACATGTGAGTAGGGATAAAGCTCTTCACAGTTTAGATTTGTTACTGTGCACTTAT
This sequence comes from Dicrocoelium dendriticum, assembly GCA_944474145.2. Classification (NCBI taxonomy): domain Eukaryota; kingdom Metazoa; phylum Platyhelminthes; class Trematoda; order Plagiorchiida; family Dicrocoeliidae; genus Dicrocoelium; species Dicrocoelium dendriticum. The sequence continues at coordinate 22,153 of CALYDF020000626.1, read as the reverse complement.
TTGAGAACGCGCATTGCAAGGGGTACTGCGAATGTTTTGCAGTTTAATTGGTATTAAAGTCGAGAAACGATGGGACCGGATGCCATCATTAAGCTGCAGCAAAATGTGGTGCTCCACCAGAGTTTGTCGGTGACAAACATGATCTATACAATGTATTGTTAACTTCTGATTCATATGGTAATGTAGATAAATATTTGTCCTAAACTCCCAAATGGTAAATATTAACGTGATAACATCAAGTGACGTATAATTACGTATTGTATACTCTAAACTTAAACGAGGGACTTGCACAGGAAGCATAAAATTATGTGATTCAAACTCCGAGTACTTTGTGTGCAATTTGGGTAAATTCAAGCTCATTGCTGATAATGTAAAGCCCAACGAGATATATTTAACAATCCTAGTTTAGCTCCCTCGTTAATTATCACAAATCATTTTTGTAAAGCAAGTATCTTGTTCCTGTGTTGCGTCAGCTGATTGTGGTCGCCATCTTTTATGCGTCGCTCTTAGGCAGGTTATTGTGCATAAGAAACCGTCTCACTAATTAGTTTATGAGTGAAAATGTTAACGCTTAGTCGGCTTTTGTGTTCCAACAAGAATTGCCGGTTCGTTAGTCGCCATCTTTGGCAGTACTCAAGTTCACTCATTTTCCTTGCTTCCTATATAAGCATTACATGTACCCATAGGGATAGGGCTGGTGCGCTTTCAGGTTATTCTGCAAACCTTTGGGGTTGCGCAGATTGCGTTGATATCTTCCATTTCCACATGCTAGATTTTATCTGACCCATCTTGTAACAACATGTCAAGTATGGAGTTGAGACGCAGCAAATGCGCTGCTGGCTCGTAGCAAGGATTGATATGAAAATGAATCAAGATCATTTAAAATATACAACATCGCATAAGAGAGGGGAGTATGGGGAGACTGCGAATAGCGGGGAACAGCGCGTAAAATGGCGTTGGTATCAAAGGATCCATCACTTGAAGTAAAGTGGGAAATAGTAAGTGGCCGCAAGGAAAGGAAGGTACGCAATGATCAAAAGGTATAGGGTACAGTAGGTACGTGAAAACCGACACCAGGGAGACGAGAGGACAGCTTTAACACCTTGGACACAAATGTGGTTTTAACCGCGATCATGTGTGAAAGAAATGGGACAGGAAGCAACAACACCGCTGAGGAAAGCAGTAAAGATTTCTGGAACCACTATCGGTGCCTCCTTTGGTGCACTGCGTTTCACACACGGTGCACTATCTTGCATGTGTTGAAGCACCGTCTACAATTCGGCTTTGATGGTTTCATTCGATTTATGTTTGGGGGAAGAATGGTTCTAAAGAGTCCTTCGTCTTTTACGATCGGCTGAGAGAACACACTGGTCCGGTACGTCGCAAAATGTGGCGTTGCGTTATGTCCTTTTAAGCATTCTGTTCGCCAGTGGCCATCGATAACTGCTGCGGCGACATCTCAGCGTCTCATGCAGCAAAGCCGCTGAATGTACCTCTACAGCAGATGCCGACGTTTTCCATTATTCTTTATGTTCAGTATCTCTTTCCGACGCTTTGTTTGTTTCTACTTTTACGAACAAGCATGACACAGATGGTGTTTAATCATGCACTAAATGAAGTTTTCCTATCTTCCTTCATGAAAGTCGAAAATAAGTTTCGAAGACGGGAATATTGTATTATTTCCTAGGTTCACCCAAAACTATCAATCGGCCAGCTTCCAAAACCAAGGATCGGATGGCACTCTTTTTCTGAAGCGATGTGGTGGGTAACTGACTTTCCAAGTGTGTAGAGGCTTCCTTTAGCGGCCAAGTGTTTTCTATGGGGCCAGAGGCAAAGATGAACAAAACTATTGCTTGTGTTTTATCCACTGTAGGAGAAGAAAGAAGCGTGCGCAGCGGAGCATCCCACAGATTTTCCTTAGAGGAACCCTGAGTCCCTTGAGTTACCTGTCTGTCGGGCAGAGAATGCGAGTCTTCAGAAGAGCCCAGCACGTGGTGGTGAGAGAAATACCAGGGTAAATGATATCATCGTTTTATTACGCTGTTAATAGTCCTCATTGGAAATAAGCTCTGTGATTGCCGTAGTTCTTTGTGTTACACAAGCCCGAGTAGGTTCCGAAGCTCTAAAGGTGAGTGCATCGTGCTCCTGCAATATATGCATGAGAGACTGAGTAGATAGACACATTAAACAGCCGGCGTTATAATGTGAAGGTTACTATATCTACGACGCTGTGAGGTCGGGATTCGTCTGAAATACTCAGTCATAGTCTTTGCAGCCAGGTACTTGAGTCACACCTGTAGGAGGTGTATTAACCCTTTGAATCCTGGATTAACTTACCTATATCTCGACATGAACCTCAAAACTTTACTCCACACAATGCAGAGCAAAGTATCGGACTGCTGGCTTTTACTCATTTGTTTGACAGAAGCCCATTGTACGTACCCTCGTGAGTACCGGCAGGAATGACGCTAGCACTGGAGTACTAATACAATTTAAACAAAGTGGTACTTATATGTACCGCCAGGACACAAAGGGTTAAGTGCTGCTATTGGGTTTCGGCGGTGAGTCACCAAATGCCATCGTAGAACATCTTCGGTATAAAAATGTCGGGGCGTGGAACCCAGGAAAAATACTGCGGCCAAGTGGGATTGGATGTAGACGGGGACAAGGAGAGCGGTTTCAGTGATTAAGGCACAGTCTCAAAGTTTCGTTCCGTGGTAGGACTCGGATAAAAACGGAGATAAAACCACTGTGTATTGGTTTCATGGACTGAGTGATCCTACGGGAAACGAATGATAACTTTTCGGCGGGCTGGAATTGGGCTCATTTGGGGCCGCTCCGCTCGCTATATGCAATGGAATATCGGCTGGTCCGCTGATCAGGATATTCGGAACAGTTGTTGTGGGGAAGCAGGGAAATTCTTGAGCCTCGGACACTTTATATTCTCCCATGCGCTGCTGGGAGGAGAGGATAACACGTGGCGTGTAGATGTACCTGCTTGTGGACTTGTGGACCCAGTGGGTTCGACAGGGTCATTTGCAGAGCTTGGCGGTTTCTGATAGGTCACGGAGACAAAGTTCCTCAACGACATCAAGGTGGGGTCCATCCCAGTAAAATGCTAGATGATGCGCATCTGTGTACTGGAGGATGAAAGCTGCGTGTGGAGGAGCCTCTAACTACAGGTTGGTAGTAAGTGGGGTATGGTGCTCCGCATACAACTGAAGCCGTCGTACGCCGTTGTCTGTCCGTTCAGAGTTAAGTCCATATTACCACATCAGTGCTACTGAAATGCTCACGCGAACCGCTTGCGCACTCTTATCTCTTGAAAGAACCACGGTATCTGAACTTGTAAAAGAGCCAAACCGCATGTTCATTTCACGCTAGGGGGCGTCTTTGGCAGTATCAGAACAGCAGTCGGTGGGAGTATAAGTGGAAACCACAAACAAACATCATATAGTGCTACTACGTTAAGCAAACTTACTTGACATCGCCAGACGGGCTGCACACCAACGGCGGTTCACAGGACACCAATCAGCCAAGATGACAGCCTTGGAGCTGAGAGCCATGTCAACCCCAGTATGACCAGTGGTTACCGTATCAGCGTCTCCGCCTGCGTGCAACCAATAGTGAGAGCGCAACTCCGGTCCAGTAAATTCAACAACCCTGTGAGATTCCCTGGTCCCCCTGCCGGACGCCTCACACACGTCAATTTACAGTGTGTCCAACGTACGTGTGAGTGCAGTCTGCTGACATTTTTGTCTTAGAGTAGGACGGTGTCAAAAAAACGGAACAGTGTGGGCTTTTAAAGAGCTGTTGGCGATTGAGGTCCATTGAATGGTGCTGGAAGACAGCTGAAGTGGCATTGCGACTGCGCTGTTAATTAAGCTGGGAATAATAGACGAACGCTATAAATGGGTGTTGAAGATAAATGAGCGAAAACAGGCCCAAGTTGTTCTACGTTTAAATTAAGCACGAAAATCGACGTTGCAAACTATTGCCAGATAAGCCATGCCTCCATTCTCTCATGGGGAAGTTCGTAAAGGAAATGACATATATTTCTACTGCCCACTAAAATTATTAGCTCGGATCAACATAATTTCAGAAAACCTGGTTATGATAAACATATCACGTGAAACTGTTGCATAAAAATGCAAATGTTTCTCTATGACGGTATGTTCTAGGTTATGCTATATTACGTTATTCGGTATGAGTACACATTTGACCAGGCATTACGTAATTGACCTTTGAGAACTGGCGTACTGACGAGTCACAGTAGGATAAAACGGCCGTCCAGTGCTTGTATGCGCGTGTGGCTGCTATCTAGCTTTACTAGGTGTGATAAATTTTCGCAAAAACATTTGCATTATTTTGTATGACTGATCCCTTACTCTCTTGGGTTTAATCCTATTATACTCACAGAACCCAAACAGTCAGGCTTGAAAAACAATGTAACATGCAAGCACGGAAGAACTCCAAGGGTTGAGAACGAAGTTCTATTACCCAACACGTAGCCTCTCGAAAAGGTAATAAACATGAGGTAAATTGGAACAAAGGAAGTTACAGTTAACCAATGTCGTTGTGTTCTTGTTCACCTCCGGTAGTTGAGCAAGAAAGGCGCTCTGGAAGGCAAACGGGAGAGAGTGCGGTTATTGCAACGATTCAACTTTGAAAGCGCGCCTTAACAGTTTCGCTTCTTCTCTACACAAATATCCTGTCACAGCTCAGTAACAAGCGGCGTTACACAAGGCGGTGTTCATGATCCTTTATTATTTTGCATAAACCTCAATAATGTTCTTAATACATCTACCCATGGTCACACTTACGTGCTTGCTGATGACATTAATTTGTTAACATTGTCAAACAAGCAAACCAGATACTCGTACTTCGCAGCGTACAAACGGATTTAGGTGTTCAAGAGTTGCGATGCACCACCTTAAAAATGGGTTTCTCAATTGAAGAGTAAGGTTCATTCAAACCGCTCTCAGATTCAAACTACCGCACTGACTTAGTTGGCAAGGCGTTTTGTTATGGGACTGAATTTCTTGAATTGGGATTATATTATTCCAACGGTTCGAATATGGCGAAACAAACAGTGTTTACCGTCACAAAGGTGAAGACCAAAATGCGATGTCATTCGGTCTAGTTGCTCTAGCAACTACTAAGATTATATTGTTCTAAAACATGTACACAATAAATACTAAATAATGTTAATTACTTACCTGTAATATACGGCAGTGGGATGCATTGCCGCTACGGCGGGTTCATCCTATATTTTCAAGGTTGATTATGGGTTCCACTGGAAATCGTACGCACGCCAAACGCTGCAGAAGGCTGACACGTGACTCGAGTTGACGCAGAAGCATTAAAATTAAAGTGTTACTCATTTACGATGTGTTACCTCACAGGGTGCCTTTGCCAAGTTATTCTCTAATTTGAAAACCCTGTCACAGATGTGACACACTACAAACTAAGGTTACTGCCTCGTAGATATTCTGAAAGTGCTATCCAGCCCATGGACATCAATTGCTTATTTTCACATTCTTGATGATTACAAACAGTCGCAATGCTGCGGTACATTCACAAACAGGAGCCACACAGCTACATTCATACACAACTGCATACGTATATGCACCCACATCCACTCTCATGCCAAACATGTATTTTTATACATATTTGATCACATTATGTTAGCTTAACCCGATCACGCTTGTGAAAGTGTGCCTTGCATTTTCGAGAATAAATGTTTGTTTATTTATGGAAGTCGTTACAAGATCAAACTCATTCAATTACTTGCGAGCAAAACTCTTCCCTATTGGATATGAAATCCTATGAAACAAGCTTCCATTATCTTAAAATCCTGCGTGTTTCCGCATGTGTTCGGAGATCGAATATCAGATTCTTTTCAATAGGTAAGGTAGTTTATCTATTTGAAATATATTAAACTGATGAGGCCTAGTAAAATGAGCCAAATTGTGTATAAAACACAATGGCTTAAAACACTATCAAAACCGAGTCAGGTTAGGGACCAGCCCACTTTTAATTTCTTGTTCATCTTGACCTGTATTTGTCCTTTTCGTCTTCCTTACCTCTTACAGCCACAAATGTTTTAAGGAAGCACTACCTGATTCCAACGTTTGAATTAAAAACCTTTTTCTTCATCTTTTAAAGTCTCCTTGCTAATTGGTACTAAACTGCCCTATAAGGTGGTTGCGATATGTACCGTCGTCTAGTTTAAACACTGTCACACTGTAACGGGGAACAGTGCGGTGTAAGCGTTCATCATTTTACATTGCTTTGACAATAAATATCAAGATTTTTCTTCGTTTTGCACCAATAATAATAATAATGACCCTTGTCAATGCACATTTTCTCCATTTAACCAGACAAATAAAATTATTTATATATATTTGTACTAAATATTGCAGTTACATTTCGTTCATGGATTTTATTGGTAATTTCCTAACCATATTTCACTGACAATTCGGTTAGCATTGATTCCATACTTTTTGCGGCATGCAATTCTGTCTATACTGGTTGAATGATAAACAGTGACTTAGCCGAAAAATATGATGTGTTTTATTTCTGCGGTTTGGTAGAACTGGCTCCGAGAAGCATCGCTGGATGTGACAATGTCTGATAGACCAATAAAGATGTAGTGAAACTACTATGAGATATTGTCAAACTTACTTATGAATGGAAGGATTTCGGTGAGTACTTTTGTTCGTCGCAATCAGCCGACAAACTTTATATTCCTCTACGTATGCTGCAAAGTATCTGATCTCGTAGATATGGACTATGTATTACTATAGCCTTTTTATACACTTACATTTACATTCTTCCTCATTTGATTTTTTGTCACGACTTGGCCCACCTCCTGAATTGATGTATTGGTGCTTAGAAATAAATGAGTGCAGTCGTAAATGCGTATTGTCATTGGCTCACTGGTTTACAAATGAAGTGCTATGCTTGGAAAGAACCGTAAGACAACTGGCTGAATGAATTGGCTGAACTGCCATAAACAGCCTGAAATATTTAGGTAAGAAATGATAGTTATATGCTATTACACCACCCCAGCACACAGCAGTATGTGGCATAGAATTGGGGATGAAACTCTAAGAGGGAATATTTTCTAAGCAATCGGATATGATAGAGACGGTTCCACTGAAAGCCGTATCAAGTTAATTGACAATTTAGCTTGATTGTGCTTTGTATTTATTATCAATTTCCAATTTGCCCATTTATAAAAAACAAATTGCAACATATTCTTTCCAAAGGACCATAGACAACTAACAGAGATCCTGCTAAATATTTGAGCAGGCCAATAAGTTGTAAAGCTGACTTACGCGGCATAATTAACATCATCCGCATTAAGAGCAGTACATCAGCCATCGCTGTCGTACAGAGATGGTGGCCTACCGAACGAAGAATAACAACAGACAAGTAAAGAGGAACCAGCGTAAAGCTTAATTCCGCAAATAAGCATTTAAGGTCAAGACACTTTGTTCAACAATATACCATCACAGACAGCTGGCTATCATGCAAAGATAAAGCGGTACCAGATAGAGCATTCTTGGGGCTATCACTGCCGTTTGTCATAAGCAGTCATTAACCGGAGGGTAACACAGCATCAAGCATATTTTAAGTAGGCAGTCAGAGTAGGAGGGGGAAGCAGATAGGTCACTGGTGACAATTGCCAGCGGTTTCCTGCAACTTCTCGACACAAGCAAAACGCGGACCACGTGGACTCTAGACTGGAAGGCTAATCGGACCAACGGTACTTAGTTTGTTGGTCAATGCTTTTCTTTCCCGCTGCCAAGTTAACTTCTGCCCACCTCGGGCCTTGCGTTACCCGACATCTGCCAAGCAAAATAAGGCCCTCGTCAGTAAGTGTTAAACATACCTAGGAAGTACGTGCCCAAACAAATGCAAATTATTCAGTACTATCTCTTGTTCTGCAGAACTAGCATGGTTATTACGGTCTAGTATTCGCTAACACACACCATTGTTGTGGACATGCTGGTGATCTCCGACACGGGCAGTGATTCTCAGACAACGGTGATCAAAGAGTTGAAGACACTGAATTTCCTCAGATTATAGGAGCCAAGTCTTGCTCCCATAGGGTAGGAGGATCTTTATTGCGGTCTTGTATACAAAGCCTTTTAGACGGAGGAGCACGACTTTCTGACTCCGCAGATGTCGCAGAATCAAATGGGCAGTTCTACTTTTTGCAATGCGTGAACTGACTACCATAGTTATGCGTCCATCATCGCCGATACAGTTGCAAATGTAAAGGAATTGAATAACTATCACTAGTTCCTTGCTAACGAGAGTCAAGGGGTCATCAAGCGGCTGGTGGCCCTGTAACAACAATTTGCTACTTGATAGTGAAATGTACATGCCCAGTGTTGGGACGACTCTAGAGTGGTTATTCAGAGTTGATTGGGCCGCTCCGATATCGTTGAAAATCCCAAACAATATCGGTCCTATAATCACAAATAACCATATTTTCTCAAGGCATCAAATAAACGCTTGCATTGTAGAATCCGGAATAGGAATCGACATGAATCCGTGAACAAGGAACTTGATCAAAACCGGAGAAATTATACAGCCCTGAATACCTCATGCTCGGACATGTTAGGTGAGAGCAAAGTCCAATTTTATTCAACCCCAGGGTAATTTGAAAAAGAAACGATTATTTTCGGAGTCAACTTACTACGCAACTGAGCTTACGGAATTAAAGTCAGCGGACGCTTAAAGTTTTGCTTAACATTTATTCCCAGTATGGGTTTAATATATCCGAACAATCACTGTGTCATTTAAAGCGTTATGCTACCGCATGTGACAACAAATGGAAAAAATGAACCAGTAAAGAATGTTTGTAATTGACACACACAAATAGTGGTAATTCGAAAAGCTAGCATTTTTACCTGCTTACCAATTACATACGTGCAATTTTAACTTACATTCCCATCGCAGTATGGCAAAAAACAACTGCAGGATAATGAATTGTCTGGTAAGGAACGGTGTCTTTCAATTTGGTCATCGATTCAGCTTCAACGGTTGTGATAACATGGTGACAGAGAATTTGTGAATTAACGCACTGAAAGAGATGGCGGTTACTAGGGATTTTGCCAAAATCGCTCCTGAGCCACTAATCTGTTGATTGCTCGTGCAAGCTGGACGGAATCTGTGGACGCTAGTTTAGGAGTCGTCGCGGCCTACTTGGATTTCCCAAAGGCATTCGACCGTATAGACAATCACATTCACCTTCACAAACTCTAGAAATATGGAATCGGCGATCCTGTTTCGGGCTGGATATGACACTTTCTCGTGCAACGACACTTGAATATGAGGGTTCGAAGCAACCTGTCGGAATCCATCGAAGTTAAGTGCGGCGTACCTCAATGGCTCAGTACTTGGACCCCGCCTGTTCCTGGTCTTCATAAATGATCTCGCAAGCGTGCTATCTTCTAACATGTTGCAATTAGCTGATGATTAAAAGGTATGGTGTATTATAACTGCAGTGGAGGATCACACAGCGTTACAGGAGGACCTGGACAAAGCGCACTCATGGTCCATCGAGAATATGCTGCACTTCAACGTCACCGTGTGCAAAGTTCTCAGCATACTGCACAAGAGTATGCACAAGTACCGCCTAGAACCACCAATTCCACAGCTTGCTTCTCACGAGTGCGATCTCGGCGTGACAGTTCAAGATGACATCGGTTGTTTGAGGCAGACTGAAAAGGCAGATAAGAAAGCAAACCAGTACCTCGACCTTCTTCGCAGAACTTTCGGCAAGTTTGACATTTCAGTCATTCCAAAAGTGCTTAGTGCGTACGTGAGGCTACACACGGTATACGCTATTCAAACGTGGCAACCCTGGCTCAAGCAACATCTCAACGCGCTCGATCCTGCACAACGAAGGGCAACGAAGAGCGTCAGAGGTTGGACCAGTCTCCTCTACCCACTCAGACTGAAGATCCTCAAAATATACGGTGGACGTTATCGGCGTCTAAGTGGCGATCTCATAATGGTGTACCTGATCCTGAGAAACCTCAACCACCCATACCATTCCCTTCTGATACTCAGTCAAAACACCCCGCTAAGAGGTCACCAGTTTAAGCTGGTCACGCAGTAGAGCCGCCTAGGATGTCGGCGAAACTATTTCTCCCTTCGAGTGTCACAGCCTTGGAACGCCCTTCCGGAACATGTAATTAATGCACCCACCCTATCCCTTTTCAAAAAACGCCTTGACGATACTCTGTCACATTTACACTGCGTGCTTTAGCCCATAACCACTAGATGCTGGCACTAATGCACAACAGACAGTGGATAGTGGCATAACCCTATTCGAGAATGAGTCAATCCAAACGCCTTGCATGAAATTTGCTAAACGCTACTACCATAGAAACTTAATTTCTGTATCCTGTTGACCCAAGTTAGTTGCACACGAGTAAGTGTTGTCCTTGCTAGCTTTTTAATTTTTTCTTACCTATTAATTGATCAATAAGCACTCCCCTTTTTACTTTGTTTGCGTATATTCTCATTTCAAACTCCCTTTATACGACAATGCAGTTAAACCTGTAAGCGCCCGAACTGACAAATCCATTATCCCTTGATCTATCTTTTTTCACGCTAAGCACCCTGCGGGACGTATCAGGCATCAGTCTTTGTTTACCCGTTATAAATCATTGTTCATTGTCCACTGTACAATTTAAATATCCCTTTGTACGCAACATAAACTTCACAGACGTTTGAGTTTGTACCGAACCATATTATTATCAACATTTTGCTACTTTCTTATCAAAATTGGTTTGCCACGTACAATTTGTGTCCAAAATGTTGTATATAGCGTTAGTAGATATACAAAAACCACCGGCTAAGAGTCACAGTAGAAGGGAATCACTGTAGGCGGATTTGAACTTTAGAATTATAGCCGACGGAAGAAAACTCTACTTCCTATATTCTTTGATTTTAGTATGTCGAAAATTATTTTGTACTCAGTAAAGACCACCTTAACTCATAGTGCTTTCCAATCCGTCTGTGCCTTTTGGCTCCCTTAAGCTTTTCTAGCTCGCCCGCTACGGATACATGCAAACCTGGTGTGCGGACAACAATTCCTGGTGCTATGATCATGAATTCGACCCATAACTTTATAAACCAAAGGTTTCTGGTACACTTTACTTAAACCATCTAATTTTCCTAAATTTTCATTGCATATCACTACATATGTATAGGTAATCTGCGACTTGCACCTGCCGGGACTAGAACAAAGTGATCAATATACAGGGGCCCGGTTCCATGAATTTCACATGGTATACATTACAGCAATGAGAAAAGCGGTCAAATTAGAATGGCGGTAAAATTTAGCAGGTTTAATGCATGTTATAAATCACATTATCCGAAGCAGCCCAAATGTTGTGAGATATTCGATGAGAATCACAGTCTCCTATTGTCACCCAGTTGACAGAAAACGCACTGTACTATATATGTTTGAATTTGTCAGTCATATTTTCACAATGGTCACATTGCTAAACGTGTGCGTGGCAGTGTTTTCCCAGGTAGAGCATATTGTTGCCTACTTTGAAACTCTGTCTTTAGCAGCTTATGTGGCCGCTCCCCTCGTTTTTAACTTATTGGCAACTTCTCTGTTTTAGAATTAGAATTTTGCGAACTGACTCCCCAACCAGGAAAGATTTTTCAAACTCACCTAAATTACATGCTTCACCAATTTGGGCATTTTGCAGCCCCACAACACACTGACAGAAAGTTAGTTAAGTATGCATAGTTTATGCAAATCGGTTGCGCTCACCATAACATATGATACTTTGCTTATGACTACGTCATCCAAACAGTAACATGTCACCATACTTTTCAGTGATTGTGGTCTTCTGATGAGACGATTTATCAATTCCGTGACAACGCCGAGTTTACGATTCAAACAGGTCTTCAAAACAGTGAACATAGGGGGAAGTCTTCAGTATCTGTTTCTAATCATCGCTGTGTCATCCTTTATCTCACCCCCTACAACTCTTACCATTAATCTTACCATGTCGCAGAGTTGTAACGCTGTAGTACTAGTATGATCTACGCAAGTAAATGTTATGGTAAACGGAGAGCATTGAAGCTAAATACATTCGGAATATAATGCGGCGATTTACGATGCAGTCAGGATGTGTGTACGGCGCTACAGTGGTACCGGTTATTTGGCCTCTCTTTCGTATGGATTACAAAAGCTACTAATATTGTTCATCTTAAATTTTCTGTTTAATACTAAAGGCATTAGAGAGTATGCAAAAGAATACTGCAGAAAGCTATGTATCGTAGTACCTCCCTTTTTGTCGAAAGACTAAATCGCATGTATGGGAGGTGGGTGAGAAGTGCAATTGTGGACTGGAAACATGGGCTACTGAAATGCGCTTACTCTCATCTCGAGGTTCTATTCTGCTCTGATTAACTGTTCGTGGAATTGCAAATCCTGTAGTATCTCTTGCTATATATACCAGTAACGTGGCGCGCAAATTATCAGCAGTAGAACAAATAGCATCACGCCGCAAGATGATACCGAAGCAAATATGGGCGTTTAGAAACAAAGTCAAACTGAGACTAACCCCTTAACGTCGAATGTGGCGAAGACTTATCAAAGCGTTTCTATCGCAGATGTAACATAGAGTGCACACATTTTCTTTTAGCAACGGTTGTGGCATTTTCAAAACCTACATTTTATTCTTTTAGTATCACGGGTCAATGCGCTTGGCGGTTGATTTCATATTACAAATACGACGTGAAATTTGGCTCCTTCTTCAAGAACTTACAAAATTGTAGGTACGTTTTGCGGAATCACATATATTTACTCGACTATTGCTTGCTGTGACTACTAATTTAACAGAATTCATTGTTTAAAGTGAAAAGATTAAAAGTAAGTTTAAAAGTTAGGAGTAATAGGATGGTGTGTATTTTTCGCTACGTTCGACATTTTTCGTGGCATAATAAAGATAAATTGTTTATTCGTCCAGTACATGGAATTCCAGTGCATCGGTTTCATATATCCTAATGTCGTTTTGTGCCTCCTTAAGTGATAAAAATTTCGCAGTCCTTAGTCTTGTAAGGAGAGTTTACTACCTATTCTTTCATGTCATTGTGTAAGAGAGATTTGGCTGCATTTTCAACTAATTAAAGGTACTTCTGTAGATGAACAATGATTTATAACGGGTAAAAAAGCAGGTGTTTAACATGTCCCGTAGGGTGGTTAGAGTGAGAATAGATAGATCAAGGGATAATGGAGTCGTCATTTTGGGCGATTACAGATTTAACTGCATTGCCATATAAAGGGTTTGCAATGAGTATGTACGCACACAAAGCAATAAGGCGAGTGGTTATTTAGCACTTAATAGGCAAGAAAAAAATAAAAATTGCAAGGACAACGCTTACTCGTGTGCAACCATCTTGGGTCGACGGAATACAGAAGTCCAGTTTCTATACAAGTAGCGTTTATCAAATTTTGTGCAAGGGGTTTGGAGTGACCCATTCTCGAGTAGGGTTATGGCACTATCATCATCATTATCATCATTATACATGTCAGCTAGAGGTGGGGAAACACCTCCGCTATTGTACCGCGATACATAAAGGGAATACCTACATACAATACATAAATGAAAAATAAATACAATATTTACATGCCAGCTGAGCTACCAGCAACGGATAGGCATCGTTCCGGTAAGCTACCATCCAGTTACTAGGCAAAAAGTAAAAAGAATTATGTTTTACCCTACGAAATGAGATCGTAGGTGGAGAGAGAGGCTAAAAGGGATGGGAAGGGACAAAGAAACACACAGCAGGAACGCCACTGAGGTCGGCTCCTTGCCATGTCAGCAAGTGTATCCAGCCAAACGTGTTCACCGTCTTTTGGACCCCAACCAGGGAGCCGTGAAGCTCCAACCGAGGCTAGCTCCGAAGTGAGGGACTTCATTCCTCTGGACCAAGTCATCGCTTGGCCATATGGCACTATCCACTGCATGTTGTGCATTAGTGCCAACATCTGGTGGTCATGGTCTATAGCACGTAGTGTAATTGTGACAGAGTATTGTCAAGGCGTTTTTTGAAAAGAGATAGGGTAGGTGTATTAATTACATGTTACGGGAGAGCGTTCCAAGGCTGCGACGAATGTCACCGACGAATGTCGCCGACATTCCAGTCGGCTGTACTGCGTGATCAGCTTAAACTGATGAAATCTTAGCGGGGTGTGTTGACTGAGTATCAGAAGGGAATGGCATGGGTGGTTGGGGTTTCTCAGGATCTGTTACACCATTTTGAGATCGCCCCTTAGACGCCGATAAAGTCAACTGAATATTTTGAGGGTCTTCAGCCTGAGTGGGTAGGGGAGGCTGGTCAAATCTCTGACGTTCTTCGATGCTCTACGTTGTGCAGTACCGAGCGCGGTGAGATGGTGCTTGAGCCAGTGTTGTCATGCTTGAACAGCGTATTCCGCGTGCAGCCTCAAGTACGCACTAAGCATTTTTGGAAAGACTGAAGGGTCAAACTTCCCGAAGGCTCTGCGAAGAAGGCCGAGGTACTGGTTTGCTTTCTTAGCTGCCTTTTCAGTCTGCCTCAAACAACCGAGGTCATCTTGAACTATCACGCCGAGATCGCACTCGTGAGAAGGTAGATCACATCAATACTTTCCCCAGCGTCAGCTGCCTCGGTCTAACTACTGCGTGCGAGTAGCAAATTCGTTGTGCATGTCCTCAGTCGACGGAAACCGTGTTGCTCAGGTGAGATGATATTATCGTTTTCCAGTTGACCCGCTAGCGCATCGGCAACTATGGATTCCATGACCTTGGAGCGTATAGGAAGAAGGGATACTAGGCGGTAGTTGGAGGCTTCATTTCTACTGCTACCTTTGTGAATCGGGGTTATTATTCCAATCTTCCACCTAGCTGGAACTTGATTCTGGTCTAAGCAGCGCTGGAAAACTCAACTAAATGTCCTGCTAGTTGACCTGCTGCTGCTTCCAATGCCTCTGTACGAATGGTGTCGACAACCGGCGAGCTCTGTTTGCGTGAAGACGTCAGTTTTTGCAATAAAGCTTCCGCGGTAAAATCATGTGGGTTAGTCCTGGCGAGGAGACGACAAAGGTTGGAAGATCGCTAGGTGGCAAGACCCTTTAGAAGGTGGGAGCATATTGCATCCGCGGCGCGTTTGATACTTCCACAGCCGTTTTTGTTGAGCCAACAGCCGTACTGAGTAAAGGAAATGCTTGCCTCAACTTTCGTAGTCGATTGACGTGCTTGTACAGCAGTTTGTGATTAGCACTGAAGCCTCTTGTAATGTTCCGCTGATAGGCTGCTTTGTCTTCTCTTGGCAATTTTGTGCATTGATTACCTTGGTCTACGTAGTTGTCCTAAGTTTCTAGTGCTGGAGCATTTCTGTTCACGCGCCATGCTGCGTTGCGTACTGACATCCATATTCGAGTTCTGCTCCTAACGAAAGAAACTGATGTACACTTATCGCAAACCCTCATTGCTGAAGCATCTGCGTTTGTTAACATACTCAAGTCAGGCGACTTCCGGGGGTTCTTCGACAAAGGATGACCAAGTTGCAGCGTTGATGAGCTGCGCCAAGCGATCGAGGCTTGTGATGATTCGCACAGTCTCATGCTGATATTTCGCATAGCAGACGAAGCTGAAACTGATGACTGCGTGATCACTGCGACCAAAAGGGAAGTCTAAAATCAATACATCAATCATTTGCTTAGCGTTGGTAAGTACAAGATCCAGCACAATGGCCTGTTACCTGTTCTGAATCGAGTGGGCAAAGTGCTGTGATTGTAAAGAGGAACAGTGGTTACGAGATCTTGTAGATCGGCTTTGAATGATTCTTCGATCTTGGCAGGATTTTCTAGACAATGTACGTTGAAATAAATCATGAGAAGTATGCAAGTGTACTTTCGCTCTAAATTGCATCTTAAAGCAACCGTTAGGTGGTAGTCTGTTTCGGGTGTATAGTTAGGGGGCCATACACCAAGACAATAAGGCAAGCATCCCTGCCTGTTAACTGAAGGCCGCACCAAAGAGAGTCGGGGAACTGCGAATCGGAATCCTCCATGGCTTCGCACTGTAAGTCACTTTCGTAATACAGGATTACCCCTCCTCCTTTTGTGAGCCTATCATTCCGGATCAGCGACATGTCCGGTAGGGAATATTCAGCGTCCGCCATTACTGTGTGCAGCCACGTCTCGGAGATACCATTGACATCATATGACCCCGAAGCTTGGTGATTTTTCATTTCGGTCAGTTTAGTAAAAAGACCCAGAGCATTCGTATACAAGCAGACGAGTTACTCGGTCTCTCGGCGCTCACTGAAGGTTAAGGAGTCAAGTGTAGGAGAATTCCGACCGATGGGAGGTCAGCCGTTACTCGTTTATTTTTGTTCGGTTAATGATACCTCGTTTGCAACTTGATTCGGCTAAGGTACAACCCAATCTTCGTTTAGACCCACGTCAGTTACTTAAACCAGCAGTCAGGTTACGCTACTGTACATTCGTCGGTAAGCTTGCTGCTTCTGGTGGTTTAATATCTGAACAGTGCAACCCTTCTACGGCCTATAACCAAAGTTCAGAAGGAAGATATTTCCGATTTCTTTGCCATCAATCCTTAATATCCGTAGATGGTTGCTCTGTCTGAACTAAAAGTTTTGGGATTCTGTGGCCGCATCCTCTATTTTTGGCGAGAAAAATATTCTAGTGAGCGATTATGCCACAATATTATCCAAAGGAATTGTTCCACGGATGAACCTTCAGTGGTCTAAATCCTGTTTTCCTGTCTGTTGCACATCGTTCGAAGGATCTTCCGACACGCCTTGTATGATGATTGTGTTTAGGCGGTCTTGCTTGCTGTGCCCCTCTTCGGTGTTTCTTTTTGGTTGTCGCGCGCTTCAAGGGACATCAGGATAGCTGCGTATCCCACAGGATCCGTGTTTCAGCGCGTTTGCGGAGAGCAAAACCTTTTCTACATCGGTGGAGGATTCTAGTGTTACTCGAATAATCCTGGGTTCTCCATAGTGTGACAAGTTCCGATGACGAGTAATTCGTACTAAGTTTATGGGCTTGGCTTTGACACTCATCAGCACACACAGTGAGTTCCATTGGTGTTGGTCGTCTGATAACTTATCCCGCACTGTGATGACAATAGATTCATGGACATTTTAGCATACAACAGTCCGGCTACTATCGTTGGATTCCATTTTCGTTGCTCTGCAATTGATGTTACTCGTTTGTTCTGGCCTGCTGACAAGTATCGATTGTTTGCTGTTTGTCCCTCTATTTGTGTTAACGGGTGTTTAAAACAGAAAGGGCCGCAACAGCGGCCCCCAGCGAAACTTTGCAACAATCTCTGTACATGTAACTGCGCTTCCGGGGAGTTTATGTCGACAAGAGACATTTGAGCTACAGGTACCGAGGGTTGGTGTTCGGCTGCTTCATCCTTGTTAATTCTAGATGTCGGGTTTAGTGGAAGTTGCTTAACCAGATGCTTCGAGTGGTGTCTGATTTTCGTTGCTGTGGATACTGTTTGACTCGCGTAGGTACGGTCAGTTTTCTCCTGGTGTTCTAGCAAATTTGGACAAGACAATGGAGATGTGGACGTGGCTGATTGCGGTTCAGGTGAAGCGGATTGTGCAGCATTCCGTTGCTTAGAGGTCATTACACCTCCGCGGTGCATGCTCACTGCTATTAGTAGTTTTATCGTTTATCCTCTGCTCGGCTTCTGCGGTTAACCGGTCGCACTTCTGAGCTAGGCTAAGCAAGCAATTACCGAGTGGGATGGTGAAGAACGCAGTACAGAACCAAAGTGCATTTTGAGAGCTATTTCGCTCTCGTACCTGTTGTTGGGATACACTTTGGATAATACCATTCCAAACAGTGCGAGCAAGCCAGACTGATTTTAATTACTCGATGACCTTCTCCTAACCCGCAAATACCTTTCGCTTGGAGCCTTTCGCATTCGCATTTCTGTCATTCAACGTGGTGTCGTTATCTGACCCAGTGGGTTGGTTAGCGTTCTGTACTTTTCCAGCTTTGAGAGCGGCGGCCATCGGTCAAGTGAGCGTGGTGGTTGCAAGGACAAATGGGCGGTGGGCGTCGTCGCGCGATTCGTGTGACGGTTTATGCAGGCGCACTGGTTGACAAGGTCACAAGGATTGGCGAGTGACTGGAACCTGCTAACCGAATCTGTACACAGCGCTGAACAGATTGAGAGATCACAAATGCTTTCACTGCTGTGTGGGCAAACGCCGGATAGGAATAAGCTTATGCTTTTCAGGCTGCCTCGAGAATTCCGTATCGAATGGTGTCACACATGAAGGCAATCGCCTCCATGTGATGATTATCCGCTTACACTTAATCACGGATGCCAATGAAAACGGTTATTGATGGCAAAGACTCTAATTGTAGAAGATATTTCTACGTATGCTGGATCACTGTGTAGGTCTGGTAACTCCGGTCCGAATGAGCGTACGTTGACAACGCTGCTAGAATATGGAGAGAGGATAGAGGGAAATAATCCAAATGAACCAGGAGCACGCACATCACGCGTGTGTGTGGATGACCTTGACGTAACACTGGCCACCAAAAAGTGAGCTCTAATGTTTTTCCTCTTTTTAATACTCGTTTAGGCCATTCAGCCCATTGCGGCTTCTGACACTTTGATTCTGACACCGAGTCCACTCGACGATCGTGTGTGAATTTGTCTTGAGTAGGCATGTTTTTCTTACCAGTAGGTCTGTGACAATTTGCCAAATGTTTGTGGATCAGATAATCCGGAAGCGTCATTAAGTGGCCTCAGGACTTCAGCTCAGTGGTAGTGAACAAGGAAAAATGAAGGGTAGTAGGTGACAAACTACAACGGTTACTAAAGGAGTTTTATGTTTTCGAGCAGGTGTGCTTCAGGTTGTAAATGAGAAATACATAGCAGGAACGACATATAATGTAAACGGCTTCATGATTTTGTGATAAGTCTAGCGACTTCATACATTCGAGTTTTACACTAATTGGTGTGGAAAGTGGACTTCACATGGCAGCAAGTAGATTTTTCCCGGAAACAATTGATAACAAGTAGATTACTAATGTGTGGTGTGAATTTTGGTATGATCTAGAAGATGTTCATCCAAGTCCACTCTCAGTCAGCAGGCATTTACACGTCTGGAATAACACCAGTCAGCGTTGTTTCGACTATTTTGATCTTTTGTCAGTGGTGCGCCTTCTCCGGAGCCCTTCCGGGTTCCGACCCCATGAGTTCTGGATGCCAGCAGCTAGTGCCAATTAGCCATGGTCGACGGCCGTTTACGTTTTTGTCGCCCTACGTTGTGCAGTATCGAGCGCGGTGAGTTGGTAGTTATGTCAGGGTTGACACGCTTTAATATCGTATTCCACCTGCGGCCTCACGTATGCGCCATGCACTTTCAGAAAGATTGAAGCGTCAAACTTCCCTATTGGTACTTGTTGAGTGTCATCTGTAAGATATCATCTAAACCAAGCATACAAGTGTCTATGATGCCAGCTTGTGACATTTCCTACAGCGGGTGACGAAGCGGCACTCTATAGAATGCTTTTTCTATGTTGATGAAAATGATGATGGCTGCGTGGCCATTATCCACAGAGCTCGTTAAACAATTCAGGAATTCCAGCTGGCATGTTTGACATGGTCGTTTTCGTATAAAGGCATGCTGAATCTGGTAAATCAGGTTTGGTGAGAAAAAATGGATTATTGTTTTTTTGCTACCCATTCGCTCCATTACTCTGGCAACAGCAGGTCTGTGACTAATCGGGCGGTACTTTCTGTTGTCTGCTTTTGGCCATTTTGTGCCTATACCTGAGTAGCGCGAGTTAGCATTGGATTAGAAACACACCCGACTCCAAAGACATGGCAAACAAGTTTACGATTAAAATTGATATATCATGGCCATCGCATTTTAACAAGGAACTTGGTAGACCGTCTGGACATGGATTAGAGTAAGATGGTAGTCAGTCCATGTAGTGCTGAATATCTCCGCTATCGAATGGCACTGTGATCAGTTTTACAGTTCTAATCGTCCCATAGAACAGTGAAAGAGGAAATAATATGATAATTTAGTATATTTGATATTATTTAGGGATCCGAATACAGCGATTTTTCTGATACCGCAATGGCGTAAATTGCATCAGGTTGGATTTTATTTCGGGTCCGCATCATTTTGACTAAGTCTCTGGATTTCTTTGTAAATTTTAGACCTGGTTTCTCTTCAGCCACTAATCTCCATGGACTTTTTAACTCAAGCTCAGTAAGGAGAAAGTCCTGCTTTCTTAATAATGAGAAAACAAGTTCCATTTAATCTGATTACGTACTTTCTTTAATTGCTTTAATAAGTGCAACGTTCTTACCGAAACATTTTAGCGATTGTTGTTTGATCGGCGTAAGGGTGTCAAAAATTTGTTGAAAGTTAGTGTACATTTGATTAACAGCAGTCTGTGGTACTTTTATGATAACATACGGATCTCAGTTTATCTTTCGCAAAATAGAGGAAAAAGTATCTCAAGCTAAATTACCAAGTTAACTGCGTGACGTCGCCAAAGTCAAAGGATACGTTTTCGAAATCATTGCTGGTAATACACAAATGAGATGTACCACATTATGTTCCCTACATGAAAAGAAAGACAGCACGTTCAGATTGGTGTTAAAAACGCAATAAGTAAAATATTCAGTGCAATATATTTTTACCTCTCGTTGGTTTTGCACCGATTTGGACCATCCCAGTAGCTGGATTTCTGAAGTGAGACTTTGAGCCTAGGTGGACCAGATCATTATTCCAAGCAGACATTCGGCAAGTTAACATCACAGCCGATTAGTTTATGAGCGCAGTTAGATCAGAGGAGGATTCAAAATCAGAAAGAAGATACTATAAATGAATGGTGTTACACTGCAGAGGGAAATATACGCAGAGCACTTGGATGTGGGTATTGTTCACCTCCACGGAAACCAGACTGATTCTTTCATTGAGTGGGTAAATAGCTGTTCATGGGCATAGATGGCGCACCAACTACCATTGTTCCTACGACGGATAATCAACAGGGTAATCTGTATGTGGCACATGAGAGAACCATGTTTAAGTTACTAATCTTAAATGGGGGACTGAAAGAGTAATCTGATGGCAAAAGCTGTACAGCTTGTCATTCAGAGAACATGCAATAGTAAGAAGGAAATTAGAATTGTTCAGTTCAGAAGGCAACCTTAATATGTGAGCAGGGTCTAAAGGTTTGGGGGTATTCAGCGGACGGTATCGCAGATTACGAGGGATCTGATTTTAGCATAAATAAAGAACTTTTTTATTCCTTGACGATGCACGAAGCTGTTCCTTAGAAGTAACAGATCAAATAATGGTATAAGCTTTCCGTTACATTGCATTATTACTTTTACAGAAATGAACCTGAGCGCAATTGCAAATTTGGTTACACAGAGTAATCAGAATCGTTCTGCTATTTTGTTCCTGCCATTGAACCAGGGCTCTTCACAATCACATGGCAGATGTTTAGGCCGAGAAAAAGCGAAATGAAATAAAAGGGGTTGTTGTCAGAAATTTTATGTGTGTGTTTCGAAAATTTATTCCGGCACCATCGATATCGTTTTCGAATGCGTTATCTACCAATTGTGATGTCCCAAACATATCAGTCACGTTTTGGTAGGTCAACTGCTTACTAATCACAAGCTTAAACTTACAGAGTATATAGCATGTTCTGATACCACTTGGAAGTTTATTCCAAGTCTTTGAGTAGTGGGTTAGAAAGAAACGTTCGCCCATTCTCGCAGTAAATTTTGGTATCTCGACGTTTATCTCTTTCTAACGGATTAGATATCTGCTACTTAGAGATATGTGAACACCATTATCAACACTACGAATTTGACAATTTATGATTCTGAGAAGAAAAATTAGGTTCCGCTTCATTCTTGGTAACCAAAATGGATCAAATGCAAGTTTATCACATCGCACTCTGTATGTCAACTTTGAGGAATATCCACATCGCATTTTCGTGAAGCGTCTCTGGACCCTCTCAAGAGCATGCTGGTCAGATCTTTGTAGATCAGACTGGACTACTGAACAGTGTTCCCTACACGGCAATACA
>CALYDF020000625.1:0-32731 GCA_944474145.2 Dicrocoelium dendriticum | reverse complement strand
TTCATAAAAACAAATGTAACACCGCTTTTCGCAACCATATTTTACTGTTGGATCTGTTAACATTGGCCCCCTAGTATCACAGCAGTTTCGTTTTCCTTGGAGTGGCGGGATGTTTTAGCAAACCCTCTGGAGGTAACTTACCTTGGTTACATCTCCTTTGATCAGAAATTGAACACCCGTTTGTCCAGCTTCAACGAATGACCGCGTAGAACTGACAATCTAGCGGGACTGAATAGCCAAGACAAATCTGTACCAACCTTCCCAGTCAAGATACGGTAGGTTAGGATACGTTCTCCTCTAAGCCTTCGGTAGTGCATTGAATGCATTCCCAAACTAAGTAGACGCTCGGGGTACGTGCGTCCCCGTAATCCCTCGACTAACCTAGTACCCACTCGTAAAACCCTCTCTAGCTCCATTTTGTCCCGGACGAGGCAGGGCGGACAAGCCTGGACGCAGTATTCCAGATGAGGGCGAACGAAAGCCGAAAACAGCCTGGTAATGATGCCGCCAGTCAAGACTCCGAAAGAACGTCGGATTAACCACAACATACGGAAACCTCTGCTTGCGGCCTTCTTCCAGTTGTCGCCGGAGTGTAACGCCGAAGAGTGTACGACGCCTAGGTCAACCTGGCTAGATACACGGGGGAGTTCGACCCCACCGACCAAGTACTTCGCAGGAGGACAACCTCCTCCAATTCGAAGAACGGAGCACTTTGCCTGATTTATGGGCAGTAACCATAAAGTAGACCAGTCCCAAAGCTTATCCAATGCTCGCTGAGTAGCTTCGGAACACCCAGGAACATCAACAATGTTCCACAGCTTCAGGTCATCAGCAAAAAGCAGCGATGGTACCTCAACCTCCGTGGGTAGGTCATTCACAAAGATAGAGAACAACAGCGGTCCAAGGACCGAGTCCTGCGGCACGCCGCTGAGGACAGACTGCCTAAACGTCAGACACCGGCCTACCCGTACACATTGTTCTCTACCCTCCAAGAAGGCAGTCAACCAATGAAGGGCACGGCCAGATACCCCGTAGGAGGACATCTTTTGCGCGAGCCTCAAATGGGGTACCTTGTCAAATGCCTTCGAAAAGTCGACGAAAAGCACGTCCAGTGTGTGGCCGTTATCCACTGCATCCGCCCAATTTTCGCGAGCCACCAACAGATTCGTCAGACATGAAAATCCCTTCCGGAATCCGTGTTGCACATTGCTAAGTAGGTTAAATCTACTCAGATGGCTCTCCAATGAATCTCTCACCAGTTTCTCGAGGAGTTTGACTACTACACTCGTCAGACTAACTGGTCTGTAATTTGCAGGCAGACCCCTGTCCCCATTTTTGAAGATGGGACAGATGACAGCTTCCATCCATTTCGAAGGCAATGCACAATGTCAAGCGATTTCTGAAACACAATAGTGAGCGGTCCACTTAGTTCCGCAGCCAACTCATGCGACAGTTTCGGGTGAGTTAAATCAGGCCCAGAGGCCTTAGAAGGGTTCAGCCCTTGTAACAGCCTACGAAATGCAGTCTCCGCTACAATAAATTCAGATAGTTCTGAACCCTCTGGGGTCCTGCAAAACAACTCAACGCCTGTCAAAGAGTTTTCCCTTACAAACGCTGCCGCATATTGCCCACTGAGTACGCAGGCCTTGTCACAATCCGTATACGCATGAGTACCGTCATCACGCATCAATACTGGAATTGACATGTTCGAAGCGCAGCGCCTTTTGACATAAGCGAAGAATCTTTTTGGATTCTTTGAAGCTTCGTCCGCTAACCCTTTTTCAAAATTGAGCCGAGCATCCCTTAGGTGTTGCTTACACCTATTTCTAGCTTTACGGTACCTGTCATAAGTATCGGTGGACGGAGCGTCACGGTAAGTCCGCCAACATCTAGACCTCTTTGTGAGCAGATGCCTGCCAGTGGGATCTATCCAGGGCGGCTGTGCTCAGGCCTCCTTTCTCCTTGTGACTGGTATGAAGGGAGCAGAGACCTCTGTGAGGTAGGACTTAAATTTATCCCAGGCAACCTGGACAGTATCGTCGTCTGAGATCTCACAATGGAAACCAGAAGCCTTGGCTCTCATTGATTGATAGTCTGCTTGCCATATGTTCGGGCGAGACTCAACAGTACTCTGGTAGCGTCTAGACAGAGTACAATTGAAGAGCAAACAAACATGATCACTGGAACCCAGTGGAGGTCCGTAAGTAATGTCATCAACAAAATCGAGCGACTTAGCGAATACAAGGTCTAAGATAGACGGTACTTGGGCGTCCATGTACCTAGTGGGGAGGTCAATGAACTGGTGCAAAGATACTTGGAGCGTAAGTTCAAGCAGATCAGCGCCGAATGTGCCTGACGCTGAGTCGCAAGAAAGATCTGCCCAACAAATCTCTGGGAGGTTGAAGTCGCCCATCACCAAACACTTATTTGCGGACTGGGAGCGAATGAATTCAAGTACCTCTTTGGATACGCTCCCAGGGCTTCTATACACAATTACAACTGTAACCTGAGCCGAGGATGTGCTAATAACAGCCGATAGAGCTTCAACAGTTTTGTCTGCCGACTGAAATAAGCAAGTCTTCAAAACGTCAAGTTTACAGCTCACATAAAGAGCGACGCCCCCTCCCTGTCGGCCAGCAGAGCGATCGCATCTAAATAGTGCGTAGCCAGATAGATGTACTTCACCATCCGTGATGTCCTGAGACAGCCACGTTTCAGTGAATGCGAGTATATCGGGATGAGACCCATCTACAAGCAGACCTAACTCGTACACCTTATTCCTTAGGCTGCGCACATTACTTAGCACTATCTGAAGTTTTTCGTTAGATCCAGACCTGGGTCGTGCGCTACCAGTACTGGCACTGGTAGGGCGGAAAAGGACCGCCGGCTGACCACCCGAAAACCCACTAACCGGAGACCTTGTTCACCGGCCGCTCGCCTGCTTTTGAGGTCCTTGATGGCCTCCCTTAGCTTCAGCCTATCGGCTAGCGGAAGGTCCGGCTGAACGCTAATGTTTGTACCTTTCAGCTTAAACGCAAACCGCATGAGAGCATTGCGTTCCTCCGGGGTAGAGAGTACCACACGAAGTAGCCGCGGTCGCGGGTTTGGTACGTTAACTGGGACGTTCCCCAGTCTAATCAGCTTCCTGACAGTAACGCCGGGAAAACCAGGCGGAAGAAGCTTCGTTACGCACATTTTAAACCATTGAAGGTCGTCCAACATGCGATCAGCGGGAAGGACAGCAGTAGATTCAGCCGCGTTACGGAATATAACGCTACTATCCGTGAAAGAATCGCCACGACGGGGTGTATTAACCCCACGGGTCTTTGATTCGGCACTCGGAGCAGGTGGCTTCACTACTGGTGATGGAACTGTCTTTAGCCCCTCCGATGATGTAGCAAAGGCAGCGTATGTTTTTCGCTCCATTGTCGATGTCTTACTTTTGTTAGGGTCATCGATTTCACCGGAAGGCTTTATAGCAGATTTTGTCTGCTTTTTCTTCTTGATAACAGGAGTAGGGTCCCGTGAGGCTTTTTCGCTTTGAGCAGAATCAAGCACACCTTCAGAATATGTCTTCTCGGTGAGAACCAAGATTTCCGGCAACTTCGGCTGATAAGTAGTGCGTGTTGTGATCTTCGCCTTCGCACAACCGTCAGACGGTTTGCCAAGTAACGACACTTGGCTTGTTTCCGGTGCCGAGACAACTTCTTGTTTAGCAGAGAGCTTACGAGGTTTCTTGGCTCTTCTTCGCTTAACTCGAAGTGACCCTTGAACCAGCAATTCGGCATCGATCAGCGTAGGTATAGATACGACGTCCGAAGCTGCTTCATTTTTGTGCTCGGTAGCCATCTGGACCAGTGACATAATGATAGGTGCCACAAGCTGATCATCAGTGTAAGCGATCAAATCTGATTTGTTGGAGACCGGAAACGTCGTCATAAGCAGATCAATCTTAGAACGAAGATCAGAGAGCATCGAGAACGAACGCTCTACATTTCGCAGCCGGGTATCAAGAGATTCATCTCTCGTACGAAAGGCTGTGCGGCTTTGCCGGCGGCTGCAGCAATTGGCACAACGGAACAGCAACTTTTCGCTAGAGGCCAGCGCTGCGTACTGCTCGGTATTTAGCTCCGTACAAAGCTGATGGTACCATTGGTTGCAGACATCGCATTGCATACCGCCTGAATCGTCAGTTACTGGTACATTGCAGCTTGGTCCGCCACAAAGTGCGATAACCTCAGAATCCGAGCCATCAGGAACAACAGCCTCGGTGCATTGCGAGACCGACATAGTGGAAAACAGAGTGATTATAACACGTATGCAATAGTTAAACGACCACAATAAAAAGGCAAAAAATGGGGTGCAAAACGGGGTTAAAACTGGGTAAAACTGGAAAAATTACCAGTAAGCGCCAAAGACGCTTTGACCAGAACCGCTTTATTCGATCCAAGATACCTCGGATCAGAAGAAATTTGACAGTAGTCAAATTTCGTTTCAAGTGTTTATTCAAACACTGTTTTCCACGTCAATTCAACTAAAAAGCTCGATCTGTATGGCACGCCAAAAAGTCAAGTTACTGCGTAGCACTCACAGGAGGTGCTTTACGTACCTTAAAATCCACTTACGCTCATTTAACCCTCCACCCATTTGCACCACTGGCCTGGACAACCTTGTGCCCATAAGCTGCCTGAAACCAGCTTCAGAGTAGACACCGTTACTGCAGAGAGGCTAAAAGCCCACGCGCCTTTATCACACATTGCAAACTGATATGTACAAGCAAGCGTTATTTTATCTGTCTTCATTAGCTGCATTAGGCTACCTCAAGTTCAGTGTCGCTGGTCTCGCTTGTGCGTCGGAATGCTGGAGGATGCAGTTCAAGTGCGTTAAGGACTATGTTAAATTGTCTCTGAGATGCAAATCAGATCCTTAGGGAGCAATTTGTTTGCGCTTGTTTGTTTGCTTTTGTATGGATACAATCAATTGGGAAACGTTACAGACGGTGTGCGAGCCCCATTGCCTTCAAGGGAATATAACAGAACTATGATGGCGCTTGACGAGTGTGAACGCTCTTCTCTTCACCATTAGCGTCGTTCGTCTCCATCGAAGCCACTGACGTAGTTTCACGCATCATCTTATGTATCATCGCATATATTGCGTGTGTTCGCAAATCTAAGAAGTTGTTGAATTGTTAGATAAACGTACGCTATCATGATTCCACCGAACGAAGTAAACCATTGTGTTGCGCAATAGGACAATTACGAGCGACGAGCAAAGAGAGAACGCAAGGCTGATGCCGCGGAGGTAGAAGGGTACTTTATCAGCAGAAAAGGAAATCCTCACCAAGCTTAAATTAGTCAATAGCAAAATCAGCCAAAAGTTGTTTAATTCGTTGAAGTGAACGAGTGCAAGGCAAGAAAATTTAGTAATGCGCACATGAGTGAATAAATGTTTCCTCAGCAATAACGTTATGGAAACAGCGCGACAAATATACAAGCCAGTGATAGAAAACGCGTCGAAGAGACCACGGAAACCTCTTAGTAGAAAACATTATTGCAGATGCAGTAAAAGCTGAGAGAGAATCGGAATTTCCGAATTAAATATAAATTCGGACAGAAATATATGTTGTTCCATTCTGTTAATGTGTCAAAACTGCAAGCTAGATTTCTGATGGTGTCGGTGCGAAGTACCTTGAGCTTTACTTAAAAATTAAGCGAAGGGCGTCATTGTTCACTTTGGATTAATTTTGACTAAGGTCACTTATGAAATATTCCGAGCAAACTAACGTATCCATAGCGATAGTGTTAAATTAAAGTTCAATATAGAGGTCACGGCCGATTTAAGTGGTTCACTTAAATATCGTCCTTGTTATTGTCTCTAGTTCACCAGTCAAACGATAAGGGACGTACCACATTGATCTACATGCAAGTTATATAAACTGGTTACATGTCATTAAACACATCTGATTTCCATCTCACGGGATTAGCCATTCCTTGCTTTTTAGCCCGTAATACACCAATATTCAATTGTTCCATATTCAAAATAAAAAAGTTGGTCCGAATTACACTAGCCTCAACCCGTGCAACTTACCGGCTGCTTGGTGTATATTGCAGTTAAAAAATACTATTCGAATTGCATCAGCGGATATCCGTCAATTAGAAAGTATAAAATTTTGGATGGCCGCCTCAGCTTGATGTCGTTTGTGACGTAGATCACATAAATGTTCAAGTTCATTAACATAATTTATAATGTTTGCAATTGGACATGAACTACTGAGTTAAAAGCATGCTTGTATAAATATTAATCTCAAATAAAATCTATTCTAACCCGGTTTAGATAAGTATGCCTCTACTTTAACTGTAAATAACTGTGTCAGCTGTTTTAGTCCGGGGTGTCGTATGTACCTCACTGAATAAACAACCCACCGATCAATTTGGCAATGGCCAGAATCAGACACTACCTACATAGGTTCTATTACACCCGCTTCTACATGGAGCACTTGAGCCTCACGAAAACTCGCGTGCAGCAACATGTGCAGTTTGAACCAATTTGTGTAAGAACAAATGTTGCTAGAACCTCGAGGACCCCACGGAGTAATTTAGGAATATATCGAAAACTTGATCACAAAACGAGTTCTGTGCGTGGCATACTGTCCGCTCCTTGTAGGATTTGTGACACATTCGACAGATTTACAAATAGGTAATGTGACTACGAATATTAGTCTAACTGGTGCAATTATACTTCCCAGCCCGCAGACGGCAGCATTAGTTGACATTAGTTCAATTAGTCTTAGAATGTATGCATTTGTATTGGCTGGTCTTCACAAAACTTCCAGTTTGCCTGGGAAAAATAGGTGCCCATATGTAATTGCAACCCACACCTCCACAGACAATGGCGCTGATCCAGTGGAAGATAAGTAAAATTGTCCAGTAGAAAAGTATATTATGCACATGAACATAACAGAAACCGTAGCATTGTTTCGTGATCTGAAAGCCCAATATTGAACATCTCGCAATGATGATCTCTAGGTGAGCGGTTAACCTCGTGTCAGCTTCCGTACCAATAACAATGAGCCGTTACCATAATTGTGTGAAAACGCTCGTCTACTTATGGAAAATTCTAACCTTTGACACAAATTGCTATTAGTTCCGGTTGGTGGTGTGTGTCAAAAAAGCATATATTTTACATGCTTGGACTTCGATCATGCAACTGTGTTTGCCAAGTTTTGGTTGCGTTTCAGTAAACATCAGAAATGCAGCTGTTAGTGCGCAAATGCTTACCAAATAAAATTAATTGTCAATTAATGTTTCATATTTACTATGGGACCTGCGTTGAGTCTTAATGCGCTCGCTGGTCACTAGATCATCAGATGCTATCTTCATCGGGTATGGCTTCATGTGACAAATCCGTTTGCCAGCTTCGGAAGTAGCTATCTATGCAGTATTGAGAAATTCTGAGTGCTCGCTGGCCCATTCCGGATTAGGCAAAACTACAGGGTGACTAGCATACTATCGTGAATAGAGAACGCGATTCTTAGTGGTTGCATCGTGCGTCGGATAGGAAAACATTTGCTACACATTGCAAACGTCGGCTATTATTCCGGCTCAATCGGTTTAATATCATCGGGAGAGGTGATGTTATAGATAGTATCTGCGACGTCAATAGATATAGCTAAACACAACTTGTCAACAATCCTGGATCAATGAAAATGGGTTGAGCAATCATGTACCTTGACGGAAATACTACGTTCGCTGCCGGACAACCGTCACACAGTTTCCTCGGCCACAAGTTCGCTCTGCCCACTTGGACCCATGTCGACTATGAGATCAGACTGATGAAATGCCTTAGATGGAAGGACAAGTTGGGCTGTCTTAAGCGCTTTTTAGATATTTAGGGGGCAGTGGATATGGGTTCACACGATTTAGTCTTGAAAGTTTGATATGGAAACTGTGGCAACCTCGTGGATCATCAATAATATGACCTCAACTTTTACACTGGAATTAGTCCGAAATGTTAAAACCATGACGGAAGAAAGACATATAACATCGCTAAAAGTATATAACCGTTACTTAATATATATATATATTTAAATCTAAGGATTTGGATGTACATACCGTGCTTGCAGTGGTGTCTATAAACAAAATATACCCCAGTCTTACACAAAGTGATATGAACAATCCAGACAATAGCCTTCTGCACCAAGTGATACTGAGTACAAGGCTAGAGTATGTTTATGTCATAACCTTTGCTTACAGAAATTTAGCTTTTTAACACATAATTATTTTTTTTACAATAAGTCCACATTCAATACACGCAGTATCGCCTGGACTCCATATTATCTTAAACCCAAAAATGTACTTTAGACCACCCACGGGCGGCAAATGAACTGCTCGTCAAAGCCCTACAATACAATGGTAATCCACTGCACTTTACCAGTCACCTCAGTGGAATAACGAAGTAACATCGCTTGCCCATAAGGAAGAAGTAGCTGTAGTTATTGACAGCCTGTAAAAGTTTGCCCACCAAGGAATTACTGCTTAGGTGAAATGAGTGTATTATGTGGTCGAAATGCAACTGTTCACGACTACGTGACAAATGTTAATTGGTTCGCTTACTACACGTAGGACGCTGTAAATACAGCTCCGTTTTAAAAAGTAACCAAGGTTTATGTGTTAAACCGTTGCAATCATTTCAAGTTTGCTACAGAGCCAGATGGTTTCTGTGACATCGGAATAATTTGAACCCGAAATCTTGGCTACCTCTGTAGTCACAAAGCACTTGCTGACCAGCAGCCATTGAGTCCGCTCTAATGAGTCGTTCACCTTACTGATTCGTGATCAGCGTCTTCACATTCTCCAACTATTAAAAGCCATCCTCGTTGATCTCAACCACTAACAGCTAGATATATGATTATCTCATGATGGATACTAAGCTTCGCGGCCCGCGCAAAACGCTTGCTCCAAACCTGCTATCTTAAACAGTTGTTTTGGTCTATAAACTGAATGCGAGGAATGCATGAAATGACAATGCCCTCACAAGAGCTGCCTTTTTCAATTTACTTTTTTAATCGATATATCAGTCAGACACATCACTGCAAATTTACTTGCATCTGTCAAGCTGACATATATAAACAGATGCCTGTGAAACCCAGATAAATGAAAATCAGGTGGGGTTCCGTATAAAACATGAATGTTCGAAGGAAGTTTTTGCGAGAGCTTGTAGAGTAACGCCATATGTGTAGAAGACTGAAAAAGTCTGTCATCCGCTTCGAATGTGCGTTCAACTTAGTTGTTGGATGTTCTCTTTGGGGCTGTTTGCATGTGACACTTGTGCCGGAGTATAAGGTAAATATCCTAGAGGGAATTTTAATTTCGGAGTTCGTGCAAGTTGACGTAGCCATAACAAATCTTTAGAAATAAGGAGAAATAATTATTTTACCTTCTTGACGTTCCTTTCATAAATCAATGGAAAAGGTACTTAGAATCATTGAACACAACATGTATACAGATATTGTGCCATCGGGACGATGTTGGATTTGGAGAACAGAGTCAGTGTACAAAGAAAAAAAACGTTTTGTCGCTTTCCCCATTCACAGTTTGAAATACTCTTTGGAATGATTTTCTGGGGAAGGAAGGGGAATCAACGCAACAAGCAGTGATACAAGCCCGCCACTGATTTCGGTTTCTAGCGTTGACTTCCAAGGTAGCTAACCAATGGCATTCAGCATACTTGGGACCCCATCCAGGGCGTCGGGAGAAACTAACGGCGGCCAGCTGTTTTGTTAACTTTTTTATCCTGCTATTCCAAGTTGCATACTGTTCAACCCACCTCCTCCTCTAACCCTGTCCAGCGACCACGAACAAGGCACGACGCGAAAGATGCTGCACGGGAATACACCGTATGTGTCCGAGCCATCATAGTTGACGC
Source organism: Dicrocoelium dendriticum (assembly GCA_944474145.2). NCBI lineage: Eukaryota > Metazoa > Platyhelminthes > Trematoda > Plagiorchiida > Dicrocoeliidae > Dicrocoelium > Dicrocoelium dendriticum. The sequence continues at coordinate 22,807 of CALYDF020000625.1, read as the reverse complement.
AGCGAGACAAGAGATTCCAAGGAGTGGATGTCTCCACCCAAAACAAGCTGACTTCAAGGTTGGTTACATGGTTCAGCCCCCACACTCGGGGCTACGGACCGCAAGTAACGGTTCTCGAAGATAGGCAGTCGAATTAGGTCATCTGTACGAGCAGGCCAATTCTCGCAACCGCACAACAGTACAGCGCGGATAGTAGCACAATAAACCCGTCCTTTGATGAAGAGACAGATGTCATGGTGGAAACACCGAAAATGGATTAGAATATGTGGTGTTTTGCAAAGCGATCTACTGTCAGACGTTAACTGAACTACGTTATTTTCCCATTTGTGACAAATCATATATGTGACAAAGAACAATAGACATGATAACATTAATTTTTAGACCTTACGAGCTGCTTTCTCTACACACCGTAGTAAAATCTGTTCTTTTAGTTAGTAAGGACAGTGGCTTTATCAGGACATGTAGGGTAGAATGAAAATTGACAAAATACCTAGTAAAGTATAGGAGTACATTTGCTCAACTTCCACACTTATATGGATACGACGACTTCAGTGTTCATTTGGAATATGGAACTTACAATGATGCCCTTCCCTCAGCCCTATGTGTAGTTGTGACTCAGTAAAATGTACATATAAATAGGCTTATTGATTTTCACCACCGGTGCCTTGGCAGTTCGGCTATATCTAGTGCGAACAGCGCGTGAGGACTGAACGTGTTCGACGTCATCTTTCTCGCCATGAACAGCAGGTGTACTGCTTTTTATTGCAAAGACCTCCGGTACCTGCTTCATGCAGTACGCATACTTAAATTCCGAGGTCCTCTAGCTGCGTTGCGTGCAAGTAGAAGAGTGGGATCCAACAGATTTTTCTTTCGAGATTGACCCGCCTTCAACTCTATCCGCTTGACTTTCTGATTGGTGCCCATGGTGCCGACCGTATTGACATTTATATTCTGACCTTCTTTTACCCTACCTCCGCCATCGAGCTCCTCCCAGTTAAAACAAAGATGATATACTTGCAAGTAAGGTCTGGAATTACTTGTTGGTTTTCTACATTCTTTTCTCATCCATTTGGCACTATTTAATTTAGTCTTATTTCCGGAAATTAGCTGAGGGATTCAACATCGCAAAATAAGGTGTATGACTGTGATTTTATGTACGGAATCTAGAGCCTTACTTAGAAAGGTGTATCGTTTTTCCTTAATACTAACACTACCACAACAATCGACGTGTTTTGCGTGATTGAAATCGAAATTCCCATCTTGAGAGCTATGTAAAAATGTAGGTTTGGGAATTTTCAGCCCAATTCTCATCGTGTATTTATTTGTCATGATATACTAAATGCGGCTTATGTATACAACTGAATTATCAATACCCAAGCGCAAGTGCACCAATAATACGGAACAATGCGTCTGCCGGGGCTGCACGGAACTAACTGAAAACATTTATTGAGCTGTCGAACAGGCACATGCAGCCTCTGCTAGCAAACAGATTTGAAAACGTACCCAAGGACAGGAATTATGAATCCATAATCTATGAATTATTTGCGAGGATCCAAGCCGTAGAAAGTCTTGGTAGCTCAGCATAACATAAAACTTCCGGCACCTGGTCGTTGGACATTTTGGGATGTAGCTGAAAATGCAATTTTGGTCGTTATATTTACTGCCTATTGTTTGCTCCCATAAATAAACAAATTAGTCAAGACGTATAACGCATAATTAAATCAGCCGATCCTTCTCAGTGTGCCTATAATTTTATATCATAAGTAATCGATGACATTTCGTTAAATGTCATAAATACCAGTGTAACATAACGCACCAAATTATGTTTAAATACACTGAATAACTACGTAATGCTTAAAGGAAGCTAAAATCAGCTTCGATGGCTTTATTATATCCTTACTAGTCAACATATTTGACCGTCGAAAGTTACATGAAATACGCGGATTTACCGTTCTATGCCAAATCACTACTGGTTTTTCTTGTTTCATCACCAACCAAAGTATGGAGGCTAAGGATCAACCGCAATTTAAATCACACTGTATTAAAGTACGTTACATAGCTTGCGGATATCGGAGGTCTGGTCTGTTATAATGAATTAATATTTTAAAAACATTATAGACCTTACTTAATAAACCATAACGTTCATACACCCTTAGGGTAAGCAGACAGACTGATACATTAAGTTGGACCTAATAATTAAACGCGTGTTTATTTGTATAACAAAATCCATGCAAGTTCTTGTGTTTTCCGTTATCAGTGATGCAAATTTAATGAAATCCTACAATCCTGCTTTAGAGTGAACAGTCCAAAATATTCATTACAATCAGTTTCCAATCGATAATATTGGGTCTTCTCTTAAAAGAAAACAAATCCATTAATGTGTTGAATAAAAGTTTAGCTGATTCAGTTTGTATCCATTATTTGAATGCATTTCAATGCGAATCTAATTTACTACTCAAAGCATCCTTAAAGCCTACAAGTTTCTAATTCCTGTCGGCTTACGCGACAGAGTACTATGTGTTTCGGACGTCCCGTTGTACTGTAATAACGATCATGTACGTACTATAACCGACAGGTATAAATTGTCGCAAACTACTCAGATAAATTCATTTTATCAGGATTAACGATCTTTGCCCGGCATTCTCCATGGGACTATGCACTAGGGATTAACCATTTTCGCCCACGTTTATTTTCCATGAACGATGTACCGAAGCGCAGTTACACGACCTCATTTGGTGTCTTTAATTTTAACATTAGCTGGTAAGCCATTTCAATGATTGTATGACAAGCAAAGCTATAAATATCTGCATAATGTATTGGCTAATACATTAAGTTTTTCACTGTCGTTGAATGCTGAGAATCGCCTATAAGAGCAAAGACCGGTAGCGCCACAAGCTCGTCCTACTTCCACCTGGACGCCAGCCTGTGTGGCTTTTTATAACCATTATCCCGGTTTTTAATATTGACGTGTGCGTGTAGCAAACAACCTAAAATGAGGTGACGTAACCACAGCATCTCTCATAACAATTGACCTAGGCACCAAATCTTAAACGAGCTAGTGTTACAACAATTGTTAAAATCTAAACAATATTGATTTTTCCCTAATACGTGCCATCCCAACATGTTCTCAAAAACATTCTATCGTTCATGCAAGCAACTTTTTCTACACTACACTTGTTACATGGTGAACTAATTGGTATGTCCTGTGCTATTTCAGGACTATTAAAATTTGCACGGATGTAAAGTATCAAAAACTGAGATTAAACTAAACATTTGGCCTACAACTCCAGTTGAGATCCCGAAGACAATAGCCAAATAAGCCGCTAAAAGAAACGGTGTTTCTGTTAAAATTTTATTATAAGTCGAAGATCTTGAGACCATGATGGCATGTATGAGAAATTATCTAGTATCTTTAATTGTCCTATGAATTCTGTGGAATAGTATCCCGCGCGATGTAGGCTAGCCATTTAGATTTTAACGTTCAGTTTAGGGCTATCTAAAAAGTGTCCAGTTTTTTTCAATAAGTTTGATGAACTAACAATCCGAATATTTTGGGAAGTGTCGCTTAGGACAAATAAGTTGTATTGGCATTGGTGTATGCACTAAAGAACGCGAACAATGTTGCTTTATTATGTTCCAAACACTACTTAATAAGTGACTTGGTAAATACTAACCTAAATTGTAGGCGTGTCTTTGTGCTTTACAAGTTCTTTGCGACGTCAAAATAAGAGCACTGTAGCAGAGAGTGAATGAAATAAGGGAATTGTCTGGGAATATCCTAACCAGTTTAGTTGGAAAGTGAATAACGTATGCTCAATGTTTAATATTACCAACCTTGTGATCTACACGCTAATACTCTAAACATTTAATTACATAGCGGCAGATAAAGAAATATATGTAATTAGTTATGTAACGATTTGCAAGGAAACAAATAAGGTTCTTCTGAGGCATCTAAAACCCTGGGTGTTAATATTAATTCCAAAAGAGACACCAGGTTGTTAAAAATACGAATAACACCGAAAACTGATGCGGATTAAACGGTAAACATTTGGTCCAAAAATGAGGCGAAAGCCAACTAAAATTCGGTTGTGCATCCATCTCCGGAAATCTTTAAAATGAATTGACAATGCTGGTACAAATCTTTAAATACACTGGTTACTCAATGAAACATTTATCCTGTCAGCGATATAATCTTCATACATTATCACAATAACTAATTTCCGGAACCCTCTCTTCAGTCGAAAGTATATTTAGCAAACGGTAAGTTGGTTTAACCGAGGCATTTGCATATCATAATGGATTTCCATTAATATATAACAGATGATACTGAAATCATATTCGTCAAAACTCTGGGTAGTCACAATCAGGCGGCACAGTGTATTTTAAAATCTTGATGATGAAAACAGAACGCAAACCCGGTACACTCGTATCTCGCTCATTAGGCACGGAACTGTGTTGCTATAACATTCGCTGGATAAAATAAATTGGCTGCTTTCTCGCAGGTTGTTGCGCAACGTTTGACATATCTGTTTATAATTTCGTAACTTATATTAGAGCCTTCACAAGAGTGCGGCCTAAGTAACTACAAAATAAGCAAATGATTTGCCACCCACGGAAATTAAGAGGTAAATCTCAGCAAAATAAGAGTAAGCAATAGTGTTACTAGTAGAGACAATTATGAACAATATTGGACGGTAAATTTGAAAGTATACAGTATGTTCCGAGTTGCACGAATGAGTTCTAATTTTGGCAAAAATCTTCCAATATAATGGGTGTAATCAAAGTTGTTTATTGGAGTACCTTATTTTGCAGGATGAGTTTTAAATATTATTCCACTATTAATGTCGTTGAATATTAGGTATAAACTTGCACTGCTGTTAAAGTCACCTATATTACGTAGCATAGCATGTCTATATAACGAGGAGCCCACCAGCTCATAAATTAAGAGAGAAATATCGCAACTGAATTCATCATTCTAGTATGAATTGTTGTGATATTTTATTCCTGGTTAAACACGTTTGCAACGAATTCTCGTGTTCACAGGTGCACTGGTTTATCCCTTAGTTAAATGATGAGGTGAACACATTGCGACGTTAAATACAGCAGCAAAACATTGGTAGCCTCAATAATTTACAATCTACGGATCAGATAGCCATACACCTATCATAACAATAACAATAACATGGAGGGTCACATAAGTTTGGTTCAATTCGTCTTTTCGGAAATTTGCATCATTAAGTCGCAACAAACATTCGATCAGCTTTGCCGCTTTAACAAATGTAGCTGATTCCAGTGGTCCAAAAATTCACAAGCCATCATCATTCGCTTAATATTATTTCCTACTTAGTCCTACGGATTGACACGTATATCTACATCACGCATAGATGTGAGAATATGTTAAACAATACTAAAGTCACACTGTTGAGAAGCTGTGTAAACCCACTGCAAGTTTTGTTAGAACGTTTTTTTTACTTGGAGCAGTGATAGTGTTGTAGAGTATTAAGGTGTATTGGCAAAATACGGGAAAAAAGCTAACACCTATCTGATATTTGTAGAATGGGCCGAGTGCGATAAGCAAGTATAAACAGAAACTTACCTCCAGGAAATCTGCGCCTAGGTAAGCTCACTAACCTATTCACACAAGCATACATGCTATTCTGTATCCTTCGTTTTCTTTGGGTCTGGTGAGCAGTGACTATGTCGTATTATGTTACCTGAAATACAAGAGCAATCTCCTAATGTAAATTAAACAAATAAGAGGTAGATTTTGACATGAATAAGTTGATGCGGAATTGGCAAAATTTAGACAAGCGTTCCGCAGCCCGCATATTAGGAGTGGAAGGTTTGCATCGACATTAAAGCTGGCTTTTTTGTACTACCATGTACATCTCTTGACAATTTAGTTTTTCTTTATTGCCAATAGCGTATGGTGGTTAATATGTTAAGGTTCTCCTATATCAGGTTCGTTAGAAGGAGTATATCAAGTATACAACTATTACTTCCGTTGTAAACATCTACGTCTTTCAGTCGCAAGTGGTTTAACAGGAAGAACAAATTCCTACACCGCTTCGTTGTTTCTCACTATAGTGTCGTCATTGCAGCCACACCGCATTTAGCCGAGATTTCCAGAACTGAATTGCGGTGTTATGTATCCGAATTTAATTTACAGGTAGGCTTATTGGTTAAGCGAACTGCCGCCACAAGAGACTAACTTATGGACGGGTACTAAAAATCACACTTTGTTGTATTTTTATTTTAGCCTCTTCACGGATTCCCACGAGTAGCCGAGGCCGTCTCTAATCATCAAAGCAAGGCTGCCCTCTTGCGGATCAGTCTTTAATATGTACTCACCTAACCTGCTTGAATTATTTGAGAAGGGATAACAGTTACTGTCTTAAGGTATCAACGTTAAATATTAGCAGGTCAATGTTTTCCCGCTGAAAATATACTGCTCATGTCACATTACGTTATTTTCTGACCTTACAGAATTCAGATCGCTTACAGTATATTAATAACATAAGCCTACGCAAACTATTCGACTCGGTGACAAGAGCGAGATTGTTAAACCACAAGAGTGATAGACGAAGCTGCAGCATTGATAATGTGGAACACCACATTTCATTTTAATTGGACCACGCAATATGCTCTGATCCATAGATAATGGCGTCGTGGTTGAAGGAGGTTTTTGTTCATTTTAATGACAAGATATCGAGTCCAATAATTTTTGTGGTCTGAAGGAGAATACGGTGGTACAGACTGCGGTATGCTCCGGTGAAATTTGGGCAGTTGCCATCGGTTCAGGTCCCACAATGTGCTGTCTCGGAGCAACTGCCACTCGATGTCAAAAACTTGTTAGTAACTGACCTATTTTAAAAGAAGCTGATTTTAGTTAATTAATTGCTACATTGGTACTACATCGGAGCCTGCTTTCACTGCCTTTGAAATCAATGCTGCGTATTCCAACACTGTTGCTTGCTTGTGCTGAGTCCCTACGACAGGTAAAACCTTGATAATGATAACATTCATATACATGTTCCTGGCTTGCTGTTCACCCACAGATCACTGAAAAGGGCGGCATATTTGATCTGCTGATGTCACAACGTTAATTTTGGTCTAACGGCAGGTGTGAGACAATAGCATCCTCCAGAACCTAATCGGTTGACTAGTGGTGGTATAGGTAACTCCTTGTCATTTTCTGTATTTAATCGTGGTCAAAACAATGAAATGGCCAATTGTTATCTTGGGGCATATTTCAGCATTAGATCCCTGACTGCATCCACGGCAGCTAAAGCATTTATGTCCGCTGATATGAGTTGTGAACATACAAAGATTCACCTCAGCGATACTGTACACATTTTTATACAAAAGGTTGTTGTTGACTCGAAGCATTACTGCTGAACACTAGTAGTGTAGCTTTTTCTACAAGTAGGATAGTTTTCCCGGTTTCAATACTCCATTGCGCTCTATATGTACCTCTTGCTGCGACGTTTGCCGCCATGATTTTTACAGATCAGTTCCGGTTGCCTTGCATTTTGATTAGAAACAGGTGGCCTTTCGTTTGAAGTAGATATAACCCGAGTACGGTGTTCGCATACATGCCTCAACTAATTGCTATCAATGGAACCATCCTCTCAAGACCCTAACGTGTTTTCTTTAATGTGTTCTTTAGTATGAAGTAGTGCGTGATATATGGAGTAAGGTTCCATTTTTCATGCAACTACTCTTTGTAACATCTAACTTCATAAGTTTTGGTAGCGTGCTTCTTGTGTAATATTTTACGCCGATCAGTGAAAGACTGGCTACTAATCGCCTTTAGGATAGAGTAGTTGGGGATAAAGAAGTGTCTTATCAGTGATTCGCAAGTTAGCTCTTGATCAACTGCTTTGTAAATTTTGATTGATACCACACTTTTAGAACCTGCCTTTGCACTATTATATGGACCGTCGCCGGAAAGCGAATCACATATATTTATCTTGTCAATAGGCGTGCCTAAAATGTAAGTAATCATGAGAGCTCGAGCCAAACCTTTTTAAATTCCATCGCCTCCGCTACAAAACTGCTGTCAGGGAAAAAGTAAGTGAATCGTTCCCCTAGCTGGAATGAAGCTTGAAGTGTAGAAGGGAACGATGAAAAAACTTCTCGGGCATCGGAAGCGGATATAAAGGAACCAGAATCCTTAACAAATGTGAGTTTGGCGTGCGATGACATTGTGTGAGCACTGCATTACGATAGAATAAAAATTTTGGTAGTGAGCGCTAAACTTTTGCGTCCTGAGGACTTTAGGCATAATAAATTGGTTCTCCTTTGCCTTTTTCGTTAGTTTGGTGATAACATTTATGGATTGAAGGACGACCGCTTTTTCCCTGATCTACTTCCCATAGCGACAAGCTCATTGCCAAGGTTTTGCAACTCCTTAACTCAGATGTAATCATATGTGTCCTGATACATAATATATGTATTGACATACGTCATTTCCATCTTTGTAGAAAACAGACTATGCATTCAAGTTTTGATTTCCTATCCTATCTGTCTATTTCGCCCATGGTTAAATTGGAATCTTGTATTATGTTAGGTGCCAATATGTCGGCCATTTTTCCAAACCCTTATTTACGTCTCACAGTATTTGATTCACTTTCATTACAATTGGACAACAGATGAGCACACCGGTTTTCCTCCCAATTAATGAACAAACGCGCCTGATCTGTAGGACTGTAATCAGAATCACCATGTTTCATCTCCTTGTCTTCTGGAAGTGTACGAAAATGTTGCTTTTTTGGACGGACGGTTCCATAGAAAAAGTGTTCGTTCTCAGACTCGAAAATATTTGCATTGGCATGAAGTAGTTAGCAATTACCACAGCATAACCATCAGCTTTCAGAATCTGGGTGACTCTGTCCACAACAATTCCTCCAATCCAAATTGGTATTTAAAATAAGAACCATCCTGCGATTTGCCTTAATACATTTCGTTTCTTTAATATAACCACTCATATCTGCTCGACATCATTAGCATCCACAAAATAAAGGTTTCAATAAACACTCAATTCACAACATAGAGTTTTGCAATAGTAAAAGCGAGGATATTAATGAATGTTACAAAGTACTTTATGTTAAAGAAACAAACTGTTGCAAACTCTAAATTTTGAGGCTTACCCCATCTTTATGCCCAGTAAAGGCTATAAATTTTAATATTACGCTTGAGGCTTGGCGATACTTTCTGGTACCTATACATATGTTGGATCAGTACAAAACGGATTATGCTTAAAAGTGTTGAATAAATATAACGAATCATTACATGCACAAAATAAAAACAAATAAAACGTAATAGTACTAGTAAGCTGCAACAAAACCAAGTACGTTTTAATCAGTAAAGCAAGTACGCAGTTGTCCGATCTCCGACCAATCCCGACATGAACAAAATCTTAACTCACCACACTGCAGAGTAAAATTTCAGTTTTGGCCCTAATCTAATTGTTGATTAAAGGCTATTGAACGGATCCTTGAAATTACATGAATAACGCTTACAATTAAACAAATTTACCTTTTATAGATAGTTGTACTTTTAAGTACCGCCAAGGCACAAATGATTACATGATAACCTATTAAGGAACACTGAGACAAATGAAGGTACGTTAGAATACCCCATTATAAGCTAATGAGAACAATCTTTCAAACCGCAAGGTGGATTGCGTTTAACAGAATGACATCACCGTCTGCGAATTACTACTGTAGCCTGTACAGAAGCGCCGTGTGTCAATAATCTCTCGTCTTCTTCTGTATTCCACCTTCTCGACCTGATAGCTGCAGTCGGCAAAATAATGCATCAGGAATAACAAGCGAATTTTCGATCGTGTTTTCACATTTAAGGTAATTTCGATAGTAAATAGCGACACTGCCACCGCAAAATGCAGATCATTTCGAATGACTGACTTTCCATTGAGCTCTATCACTGGATCTATTATGTCTTTCGAGAGCCAAGTTTCAGTCACTGCTAGGATGTCGCAATTTGATGTTTAATGTTGATGGCGCACTTATAGCTGCTTAGATTAGTGGCCCAGCGCGTTGGTGCAGCAGCATGTCATTTGTTGTCAAATTAGCAGCTCGGTTCACTGCTAGTAACCGGCAGAAATAGCTCGGTCTGCTGGCGTTATTGTAACATGTGCTTTTACTATTAACTGGTTTGAGGTAGCAAAATTTGAGACTGGTTCATCTGTACCTGTTGTTTTACTACTTAAAGGAAACAGTCCTACGCGGAGCGCTAGAGGCACAAGATTCCTGTTGCCTTGCCAACTTTGATTGCCAATCTCGGGATTGCCATCTCGGGTGTAGCCAAGACAACGTTCAAAATTCTTGAACATCTACCGGGGTAGCTAGAGGAAGCAACTAGACGGGTGACGTCAAATCGACCACATTGTGCATGTTATAATGTTCTGTGATGTAATTCCCCTCTTCCATGTCGTGCTTCTTTGTTCACTGTTGTCGTCGTGCTTTAATTCTGGTACACCGTGAACTAGTGCCACTTTCTTTGTCTGTTTTTTCGTGACACATTTGGGGCAGGTATTCATCTTGTTGCTCGAGGCTTGTCCGGAAAAATGTTGGCACTGACAGAAGAGTTAACTAGAATGTGGCTTGCTAAGACCCATCCTCTAGTTTCCTTGTGTTGCAAAATGTTATTGGCAGTAACCGAGGTTCCCCTACGTGAAGAGTTGATGGATTTTATAAAAGTCGAGTAAGACGAGTTAGGAGAACTTCCAGTCTGAGTGCACAGGTCACTTCAGACCGCGGCTTTGCTCCTCAGTTTTTCCGTATTTTAATGAGTAAGTGGTGGGTTCTGAAGAAGTTTAATATATCACTATCGTTGCTTTTTAGTAGCGAAGTAATTGTATGTTCTGCGGTTCTTTGTTAGCTGAGGTTTGTGGAACTACCTGAGTAGTATTCCGTGAAACACAGCCTGAGGCTGTAGCAAGCCTGTTTATATTCGACACTGTTAATTGCAACAGCTTTATAAAGCAAGCATTGTCGCCCAGATACTGACGGATGGGATCGTGCACTCCGTGCGTAACGCTGCACGATTGCAATATTTCATAACAATTGGGAGGTCGTTCAACTGGCCTGTTTTCACCGCTATTTATCACTAACGGTGTCTGTTTTTCGTTGTATTTTGTAGCGATTTTGCTAGCGATGTGTCTTTTAATAGTTCTAGAATTTGGTTTACGTAATACATTGATATGCATCTCGAGTTTACAGATTTTCCCTCCCAATACCGCGACCAGTTCCTTCTACTCTTCGATGTAACAGCTAACGTTTCACGACTTATTTTAAGTGTTTGAATAAACTTAATAATGGGACTATGTGAACATACGTCACAGAACCGCAACCTATCTGTCGATACGTTGTTACCTAAGTTATGGTTAATGTTCATGTTTGTTGCGTCATAGGAATTGGTGCAGAACGAACAGGTGATTTCCGAGATGATTTCTGTTCTCCGTATCTCTGATCCACGATTGACCTTGGGTTTGTTGCTCACTAGATTCCAGGGTGACAAACGTCTCCTGTTCTGTCGAATGGTATCACACAGGTATTGATGAAACTAAACTGAGTAACGTTACACATGTTGGCCTTGTAAATAGAACTCCCAAGACATCGTTTGTGGTATACCAGAGTGTAATGGACTTACTTCGAAAATATAGACCATGTTGGATAAAGCTCGGTGATCCGAACTGAGTGAGTATACTTCCAAGGTGTCACAAGAATGTGATGGTATAGGTCCAACTCTACACGGAGCACAGGATTGCACGATTAGCACCACAACTCCGTGGCTGGATGCATCAGATGCCATGACGATAAGCAGCTTCCAATCGCAGTGCCTAAACATCAGTTGTGGACTTACTGAAGACTTAGTCTGGTAGAATGATTATGATATTCGGTGGTCCAGACACAAACTACATCCTTCATGGACGATCGGTATTATGGTCCGCGTATTTCGTGCGTGGACCGTTGCAGGTTACTGTAACAACTCAAACTATAAGAAATTATTTTGTTTTCTTTAGGATTTTATTTGGGGGCATATGCTTGAACGCAATGAAGTTATGTTGGTCAGATCGTCACCTGCATTGCTTAATGCTGAAGCTAGGATATTTACTAGATTTCATACAGACACACACTTGTCCAACAGTTGGCGTAATTCATACTCATTTATCCTGTCAAGTACGTTTTCTGTTCCCTTGTGTAGTTTTTCCATTTTAAGTCTCAGATGACTACCTCATCAATGTATACAGCGGCATATGTTATTCCCTGTAGCATAGTAGCTTTGCCACCTGAATCATCTCTGGGGCAAAATTCACGTCAAATTGTAGGCGCGTACAATGAAACAGGCTCGGTGGGTTTTTATTTTTAGCAATTCCCGCAATTTTCCGAAATTTCTATCTGTGCATATGTCGTACAAGTGCAATTGGGCAAAAGTTTTGCCACTGTTCAGAGTTGCACAATTCTTTACGAATTGAAGGACGATAATTTTAGTCAACTAAAGCTGTATTCAGGTTAGTATAATATTTGTCACATATACGGAAGCTTCCGTTATTTTTCCATTGCATTCAAAATGCAGGCTGCCTAGGAAGAATAATTGATCCGTTGGATAACTCAGGCTGACCGTACCCTGAGAAGTTTTGAGCCGATGAGTGACACGATTGGATTTGAGACCGAGCGACTCGGCGCGAACACTGGTGTTTTGCTGGCCCTAGGGATAAGATGACTTTTGTTTCATGAACAATTACAGACCATCATGAAACACTTGCAATTCTTTCCGCTCTAGACTCTCCGTTTAATTCACTGGTGTGTCGCTTAATTTGTTGTACACATAATAAAGCGGCGCATCAAACATTTTCCTATTGTCATTTCTGTCCAGTCAGAGTAAGAGTAGGACTGGGTGCCTTGTTAAGCAATTATCCCCTGGGAACTGACGGTCTTTGGATATTACAAGGTAATAAATTTGACGGGTCAAGGTTAGCCTTTCCCCCTAGCAATAGAAGCGAATTTATCTTTTAAGCAGATATTTCACCGGTTTTTCAGCTTTACTCGGATATATCTATGATATCTGAAACATTTTCGACTTGGTGGCTAACGTGAAATTACTTCTTAACCACTGGCACCAAATTGCTGTGTATACTGGCTCTAGCAGCGAGATCATTGATGTATAACAGTGTAGGTAATACCTTTGTGAAATATCTGGTTGTTTTGTTATAGTTGAAAGTAATTGCAATGAAGCGATTCTCCTTGTGAACCCGTGTACTACGTTTCTCAAAAAGGTACTTTTTGAACAGGCGGAATTTGACTAAGGGCAATTTCGCACATCGCCAGTGGGTGAATTTTTGTCCGTTGGATTTCACTTCTTTTAGGATCATCGCCTGGCTTCCACGCTATTTGACACCGCAAGCACATCCACGGAACATGAAATGCGTACTCAGCAATCAGTTTTGCGTTGTGTATCAGCGTGATTAAATTCTGAAATTTGGATTTGCTGGACAGCTGGTACACAGGTCATGCTGCTTAATATTTCTAATCAGACTCTTGCGCATTCTAATATTTTCGAGCGCTTGGAAATCATAAACAAGAATAAGGGTGTTGAGTTGATAGTATGTCCTTTCCTTCGAGGTGAAACCCTTATACTGACTGCTGACAGCATTCGCATAAATTAAAAACGTGTGACGCGCACTTAACGAGTTTCTGTCAGACGTAGAGGACGTTACGAGGAATTTAGCCTAGCGTAAATATCATTCAACCCAAGTCTTATTTGGGCGAAGTTGAAAATTTTAGGACATTACGGCAAAGTGAGATGGAGATATTTGATGGGCTTCTTGGTTCTCAGCTTCCACAAATCCATCTGTGCTTACATAGGCTGTAGGCGAATTCAACCCGTTAAAATTAATTGTATTTCCAAAACCAATGTTTGATGATTTGGCCTGCATTCAGGTCTTATTGAAGCTCTTAATGGCTGTTAGCGAAGAGTTCATATTTTGTTGCTATTTATTAGTATTTGGTCTTGCTTGTATTTGGTATTTTGGTAAGTTACTTCACTGAAAACGGTATTTTCGGCACTCCAAACGAAACGTATCCGTCGCCAAGTTGTTAGGGTCACTAAAGGCGCCAGGGATTGGATGCGCAGAAACCTGTCCCTGCGGTTGCTCTACCAGCAAGTTAATTCCGCAGGTACCGGTATAATAACTTCTAGCCACGAGACATTTACAAAAAGAAAAGTTATGGATATTAATGGGTTATATATGAGTTTAAAAGTTAACTTTCTAATGTTGCTTACTTAACAATAATAGTAGCAGATTATCCGAGTGTTTTATGCAAGTTAACATTCCTACATTTTACCTTTGGAGTTACTCCTACTAATACACATATAAGTCCCATCAACTTGGTGTGAAACAACTTTGGTAGATATCTACAAATCAGGCCTCCGCATGAGATGCTAAAAATACTTTGGTAAACCTTTGTTTCCGAGAGTTTGGAGGTTTCCCGGTGTCCATCATAAGTCGCAAGCTAATCTTAACTAGCGAATCGCCACAGCAAGTAGGCCTGGGAGGATTTCGCCTTGGCAGAGGTTGCAAGAACCACATCTTCACAGCAAAACATGTGTATAAATACCAAGGAATATTGTTTTCAAGATATTTGTGCTGACTTCGATTCTCCAATATGATTGCATTTTGACTACGTTCAGGAACAGTTTTCCTGGATACCTCTTTAGCGTACTGCATGCGCTGTGGCCTCAACTAACCAATGCGTGTAACTCTGGCGCGCCCTGTATCTCCTCTCTGTAGGTTTTATTAACCAACCCGCCCTGCGACGCCATGTCTTATCCCTTTGTTTTAACTTACCAATACCTCGTACTGCAACTAAGAAAAATCCTTGTTATAACCGCAATACTTAAAAATTTCTGAGCTATTTTACGCGAATGAATTATGCACACTTCCCTGGTCAAGCTATACTAAGCAACATAAAAGCGGAACATATGCCAGCGAACTCTGTACATAAACACTCAGCTGGATGATGAGTTTCCCTTTGGAGAAAATAAGTGCCTATTATTTTACTCGGTGATAGCATTATTATGTACACTAGTTCCTCGTGGTGCAAGTAGCTTGAAATCATTTTCACTCCAGCTGGCGTCGTATCAGTTTGGGATCCTGAAATGCTGACCAAGTTTACTGAATCGTATTCCCTCGATTATATTGGCTAATATCTATTATTCTCCCAAGTGACAAAGCTACGAACTCGAATACCTTTATGGTGAGTTTACAGATGCATTCCTCAACAAGCTGCAACTATCCTTCTGAATTGTTGACGGAGGATTTACATATCTGACACCGGCTTTAGTGCGAGTCTTGTGCTAAAGGGGATGGTGCCATCACCAAGCAGTTAGACGCAACAGACATGGTATTTGTAAACAACCTGAAAGTGTTTTCTGTCTGTAATCGGGCGCGGCTTGTTAGCCCTGACCATTCGATTGTAAAGTTACCTCCTGTTACATATGACACAAGGAACCAAAAATATTGAAAGGTTAAGAGAAGACTATGTCTTCCCAAGAACATTCGGAGTCTACATGACACAACTGCCCCAATGTATTGTGAGGAGTTAAATAATTATTTAAATTTGTCCTTGGTAACCAGTTGGCCAATTAAATCAACTTTTATCAGCGTCAATAGATTCTCGTCTCAAAGTCTAAAACGATCGCGTACTCTTAAATATAAAGCATTTAAACGCACGGATTTTACATCAGAAAAATATATCTTGACTTCTATAAAAATCCAATGTATGGCGTTTCAATCATATCTACCTTGGAGTTACATTTGGAACCAATTAATATCTTAAGACACAGGGAATGCTGAAACGGTTAAACGGAGTTCCCCAAAGGCCACACCTATAACTATGGATTTAGAAAACAAACATTAATATTAATAATATGTATATTTCTTTTAATGAGGGAAACATTGCTAGCGACACATATCAATATGTACAGAATTATAAATGCTCTTGCGTGGGTGACATGCATAGGTGGAGTATTGCGATTCGCCTTTCATGTATTAACATTCTGGTGAATGGTTGAGGCCAAAGCCTATTTGTGAAAACTTTGGTGTTCATATGTTTCTGTGCCCATCTTCGAATAGCTCATCGAGGGACATTTCACATGGGAATATAGAGCTTAGCGTAGTTGGATCAAGGTAATTGTCGAGTCTGTTTCTAAATGTTACCACGTCGTCACATAACCAGTGTGTTATTGATAGTTTATTCCACGGATGGCTATATCTGACCAGGAGGAAATTAGAGCGAACGTTCGTTCTAACCTTCGGTATTTTCAGTATAAAATATTTGTTGCGAAGCGCTCGAGTTGGTCAAAGTTGTAACTTTAGTGTAGCTGGGTTGTAATAGGTGCAATTTGCAATATGTTGCAAAACAGCAACAAATTGTGCTTCAATCATCGAATCCAAAGTGGTTCGAGATGAAGTTTATTGTCACGTTCTCGATAACTTAGAGTAGTATTTATCAATCAGATGTTTATTAAATGACCTTTTCAGTTGCTGCACTACAATTCTCTCACTCTTTCTCCTATTGCCGTAAATTATGCTGCAGTATTCGAGAATAGGGCGAGTCAGTAGCTTAAAAAGCTCAGCTCTAACACGCGTTGTGTGTATTTTGTTTGAGATTTTGAACATAGACTGTATGGCACTTGCTAAATATTTGGGCTTGTTCGGAGAAATGGAGGTATACGAGTACTAATTAAATCTCGCTGGCAACTGTGTAGAACGCGTTCATTTTTGTATAGTCCTTCGGGGATGCGCAGCCGTAAGACATGATGCTTGATTTCTTAGTCGAGAGGTACATCACCCATGCGCAGCACCATGGCTCAAGGGAACGTAAATCATCTTGAATGAGCAGTAATGTTTCATGAACATCGTAACCACGAAGCTTATAGACGATTATGATATCGTCAGCAAATAAGAGTGAGGTACCATGTTTTACAGATGTGATTATGTCAATGAAATGGAGCAAAAGAATAAAGGACCGAGCACGCTCTCTAGCATGTCTCCACTGGTGATTAAGAGTGGGGGAGAGTGATATTCACCGAAAGTGACTACCTGATGACGGGGACTCAGGTTTGACGATAGCCAACCTGATACTGGGTCCCGGATCCCAAAATTCCCCAACTTTTGTATCAGTCGCTTGTGCGGTACTCGGTCGAACGCTTGATGTATGCAACAAACAAATTACTACTGCATAGCCGGAATCGTATGATTCCCAAATGTGATTAAGGTAATGCAGTTGACAGGTGGTGCACGATCGCTTATTGAGTAAGCCATGATGCCAAATATTGATCAGGCCAATAAAAGCAACAAATTTTTCATCTCCATTCTGACCAGCTTTTCAAATAGCCGAGCGATTATCGGAGTGTGGTAGATTTGTCAGTTTTATCAATGTTTGTTGGACCCTTTATGCAGAGTAAAATGTGCTAATATCAGCGATCTAGCACTGTGCTGGTGAAATGCCATCAGATCCCAGCTTGGAAATGCTGATTAATTTGATAAGTTGATGGATAGCGTTGAGCGAGATATCGACTCTGTTTAAGAGGTTCGCTACTGTGAGCTCTGTGCACACAGGCACCGGGTCAGAATCGCGACTCATGTAGTGGCAAAATGTTGCTGCTCGTTTCACAGCTTGCAACTGGGTCATGGAGTAAGTGGCCCTCATCATCAACAATTTCGGTAATCAGAGGAGTGCGGTCACTGGTCCGACGATGCAGAATTTGGACAAGCTCCCTAGCATTGCACCTTGGAATTAGGGCTGTAAATTCTTAATTTTTAGATAAGTTAATTGCCCCTGGTTGATTCTGGTAGTTTATTCATGCTTTTATTAGACAAGTGAAAAGTCATGAGTCCCTCTGTATCTTCCGACTAACTTTCTGATTTTCATGCAGATTAACAGTTCGAAGGAATATTTGGAAGTAAATAATTGAGTCGCCTTCAGCTACCTGATCAAAGCAGAAACAAGACACAGATTGCGATATGTCAATATTTCGATTGTTCAACTTAGTCGCCTACGCTTTTGTATGCGAATGAGGAGAACTATCAAAGTGTTTGCATATCCGAATATTTGGGGACAATGTGGGTATAAATACATTGTGGAGCAAGAAGAGCTATAGCGTGATGTAATTGTTTATGGAACTGCTCCACAGCGGTGTAGAGAGTGGTATAGAGGAAAAAAACATCCCAGTCTGAGAAACGAATGAACATCTGAAAGCACTCCCAGTTTATCATATGGGTTGCAACAAAATTTGTAGAGGCAAAATTGGTGACCATTTAACTTTGGAAATTGAGTCGGACCATGTCATGGCCGCT
The DNA here is from genome assembly GCA_944474145.2 of Dicrocoelium dendriticum. Lineage (NCBI taxonomy): Eukaryota > Metazoa > Platyhelminthes > Trematoda > Plagiorchiida > Dicrocoeliidae > Dicrocoelium > Dicrocoelium dendriticum. The sequence continues at coordinate 4,419 of CALYDF020000625.1, read as the reverse complement.
GCCAGGGAGATTGTTTGAGATCTCAGTCTGTGGACTGGGTATCCCCAATGTGAATATTAAGTCCAGTACATGGGCGGACCTCGTTGGAGTGGTAATCCATCGTGTCTAGCCCCCAGCTCCGATGGAATAAAGGAAAGAGGCGTGTAAGGTAGACGTTGGGTGGGATGGCCAGCGTATTTTCGGTAGGTTGAAATCGCCGGCAATAATTTTCTGAGTGTGTTGCAACTCTGATGCGAAGCAAAATGCAGAAGTGATGCTGGTGATATTTACGTTAGACGCATTGGGTAGTTTGTAGTTACTTGCGAGCAGTCTAAGGATGAGACACTCGCAGCTGACATCCAATTGATCCAGGGATGTATTCCAATTATGGGTGGTCTATAGGTTTAGTTGAAAATGTTTTGTAAAGGTTTGTAATATACCCTCCACATTTACTGTTACAACAGTCTTTACGAAATTGGTGTTGGTTTGGAATCATCAGAGTAGTTTCAAGTGTAGATGAAGAACTCCATGTTTCAGTAAAGAGGATCGCTTGTGAGCCACTGGACTATGCAAATGTGTTTATTATTGAAGATTGTTGATTATGGATCTGGCATTAATCAGACTCACTTAAAATGTACTAAGTATTGGGGGATGATCGCTGTCCGTTGTATGATGGTCTGAATCTTTGCGTTCGAGCATGGTGCACATGGTAATTAAGCGCGAGTATGGTGAGCCCGAGTTAAGCCTTAGATCGTTTGTTTATAAGGGTAGCACGTCATGTGTGGATATCGAGACAGTAAGGGGACACAGAGAACCGAGGCATAAAGCTTAAGCTGCAGTTGCTTTGACAATGGACTACATTTATTATCTGGACTAATTGGAGGAAGATTGGGATATAAGGGTTGAACTCCGCCGGATGTATTTGAGATGGGAATGGGTGCGGGTCCATTCCCATCGCCGCTAAAATTTGGTTGTTGGAATAAGACGCTTGAGAGTTTGAAAGAATATTGAGAAGTGTTGGTGATAACATAGTCCTACTGGATGAAGTCCTGTCATTATCTGTACACTTCCAGTGATTGTTGTAGTTTGTAAGATGATAATTAAGCGTAGCCAAGGGAGGGTTACTTTTCTTCTTTAGCACAGAAGGTTGTTTGCTCTGGTGGTTGTATGTTTGTCGATAGAGAATTTTGTGTGCAACCGAGTATTTAGTATCCATAGGTTTTTAAATGCACAGGTCTCTTGATTGCAGAAGTCGTCTTTGGGCGACAGCGGACATGAACATATGTTGTTGGTTTGGACCGGGGTGTGATATATTCAACGAGTTGTCATTAATCCACTGTGCTAAGCTTGTAGACTATCCTTTAATCCTTGTGCATGAGGAGTTCGATATAATGGGGCTGTTGTTGTCAGGAATATTAGAACCTGTTTTATCCGTTTCTTGTTTAGATGATGTTTCAGTGGAGCAAGGAAAGACGGCTTTGGAGCTAGTTGACAACGTTGTTAGATTATCGATGTCTAAATCAATGCAACTAGTATCCACCATAGACGCACTCGTCTTTTCGACGTTTAGCTGAGATTTATTGTAGAGCCTAGTTAGTTTTTCCGATGTTCTCGGTACAATGTCAAGTTTGGACCTTTGTATGCTTGTCCTATCTGGTTTACTCAAAATGCCGTTAAATTGGGTGCACTGGCCTAGAAATGGTCCACAATGGAGGAATCGTTGCGCTACTTCCTTCTTCAAAAAGTTGAAAATGGTTGGGCAACTATGTTTCAGTGTATATTTTGTAAACATCGGCACTTGCAGTCAAAGTTAGACCTGGTACGAGCTTTCAGTATCGTTAGTTTCACTTTATCCAGACTCAGCCTGTCCGAAACAGTAAAATCATTCACATTTTTTTCTCTAAAGATCCGTCCGTGCACTTCAGTGGCAACAGAGGCAATTAACCGCCTTGCTTTTCCAATTAGAACGGTATAAGTCTTTCCAATGGGCTATTGATATAGTCAAGCGTAATAAGGTGAACTTTGAGGGTTTTAAAGAGTGCCAGCCCTTATCTCATCACAGTAAGCTGTGATTCTAAAGAAAGAAATGTATCAACTATTTCTGCGATGAGTATAGTTTTAGCCGAAGAACAGGTTCGCTTTTCTTTTGGGGCCTCGCATTTTACTCGCTTTGCTGGTGGCGTGGAAATTACATTACCCTTACTGAATACGGCGGGACTTCAGGGGGTCCATTGCGATCTAAGCGTTTCTTGGTTCAGTCTCAAGCGCCAAGGTAATATATTGCTGCAACAAAAACCAACCTTGTGTGATTTCTCGCAATTGGAGTTTGATAGATGGGTTATATTCCAGGGATAAGTCTGTCGATGATAGCCACAATTCAACGAAAGTGTCCAAATTGCAACAAATCCAAAATGGCGGACGCAGAGTGCAGTTAGGTTAAAAATTGGACAATGCCGAAAGTAGCCAGAGAACATGCGCCAAATTTACTTACACGCACGCTTATCCACCAATTGAAAAATATTACTGTAAAACTCACACCTAAAACTCACGTATAACAGAGTAATCCTGAAGAAAAACTGGAATCCAGCACGGTAGTCCAAAAGTCCGCGGCGTCTGTTGGTACATCCAAAACAGTGTAGTACACCATTCTTTGATATTTCCGCTGATAAGTTACAAGTAGCCTCAAATAACTAGCCTTCGGTTAACTACTTTCCATTCGCGTTTGTCAACCATGGAACGCTCTCCTGGAATCCGTTGTTTCAGCACGCAAGCTCGCCATATCTAATAGCCATTTGGAGAACGTGCCCCGCTACTTACATTTTGCTACTTGACGTTACTCTCAATACTACCACCAGGAAATACTTAGGATTTATTATCTTCTCCATTTAAAACAACAAACGCTCGGAGTGGAAGGCTACTGAATCAAAAGATGGTTCATTATTTTGAAAATAAAACTACTGAATGCTCCGTTTATTACCATTTATCGGGAACCCATCAAACAAACCAACTGGGATTGCAAAACAATGCAGAATGTTCATTGCACAATTAATTAATTGGATGCAGCCAGCACAAAAAGAACATTGTAGGAAATGTAAAAGAATAACCCAGATATACAAACCTTAATATCCTTGCATTGTTTGCTTCGCGGCTTCAGGATGTTCGCAGAAATTTTCTGAGGAAAATACTTTTGCGGATGTCACCCTTGTGTATCATTCTCAGTTAATGTATATGTTTCTCATTTTTTGCATACATGATTAACATGAAAATCCTGAAATTTCCATAGAATTTCATTTCCTCAGACCTTTCGTTTCATTACGCGAATATTGCAAATTAATCTCATTCGGCATGCTGTATTCATTTTGTCGGATATCCAGCCTGCCGAGAAAAACGTTGGAGACTCTTGGTTTAAGAAGTTTAACTAGGAGTAAAAATATAAAAGCAATCCCAAAAGATTGTTATGATGATTACCGCTCAGCTAGAAATAACTAACAAAAAACCCTCTGACAGGAACTGAAACTGTGAGGAGTAGCAAGATCCATATTCTTTTAGAATGACAGCTAAACAATCAAGATGACGACGGCAATTGGTAATTTACTGCAACTAAGTTGAAGAAACTTACATTATCAAAAGACATTAAACTAACAGTGAATATTGTGCAGATAGGTTGTAGTTCAAATTTCGATAACTTATTTAAATTTCATGCAGAGAGAATTCTGTCGCAGGATGATATCAGGTCCCCATTAACCTAATGTGAATTAGGTGAATAGAGACAAGACATAGTTTATGCCCTCTTTCATCAAATCGAGAAATAATATGCATCACGATCTGACGATGGACTGTAAATCCATTATAATTAAAAATGATGAATGCGCTATTATAACGAGCACCAATGTATCAGGTGATCAGCCCTTGTTTGATAGTTCACATGCGCTCATGGGACATATCCTATGAGCACCGAAATAAAAGAATAGGCTAGTATACCCTGTCATCACATTATGGCACACCGAATACTGCTCCTGCGCTAATTCCACAAACTGACGTCGCCGCTGCACTTTCGTGCACCAATGAGCGCACGCGCACACCGGTACAAACTAGTGGTACTGTTTAAAGCGCATCGCCCACCCTCAATGCTTCCAGCGTCCAGTGATGAAATATTGCCACAATTTGCCGGAGACGCAAGTCCATGCGAACTCGGTGTCAGAATTTAAGATATTAGTTGACGTGCACTTTACGGTCTACAAGTAGAGAGAGCGTATCGCACCCGGATAAGATGTAGTCTAGATGCGGTAAGCTGCCTTGACTTAGCAATCAGCGATGGGATCCCGTGCATGTGCGCGAGCCACGTACGATGGTGCAACACAGAATTTTATCATCTCTCACTCTACTTTCAGTATACCGTATTCACATTAACGGTGTGGATGTAGATAACTTTATCAACCT